>JAQJVL010000707.1:0-202500 GCA_035578905.1 Stictocephala bisonia
TTATTAGGGTTAACGTTTAATGCATCGCTCTATGTCAAACGGTTCAACCACAGAAGATTGTGACCAGGTGGTATGAAACACACTGTATATTACATATGATTGAATTTTTCCTCCTCAAATGTACCAAAACAATGGAAAATGGAATATATACTCACATATTTCACTGTTGTACATTAACCCTTAACTACTATGCTTTTTTTTGACTAACGTAAGTACTATCGTGAGGTCAAAACTGACCCCAATTAAAAAAAAAAAAAATCTCAAAAATTTTATTTTGATTCTTTCTATATATAGTCTTATTTTAAATAGAGCCAGTTTTTGGTATTATTTTATAAACAAAAGAGATTTTATTTTAAATATTCCATGTTGATACACATTCATTTTCTTGAAAAACACATTTTACGAAAAAAGTTATGTTTTACACTTAGTAAAGTGATAAAAATCAAAATTATATATATATATTTTTCAACAAGGCCCATATTATAATAAATAATTATACTTGGTTACATAACTGCCAAATAATAAAGAAAACTTCTAAAGTTGGCGACTTCTTCTTGTCCAATTTCTCTATTGGCACACTTCACACGTAATACCTTGTAATGGGTTTTTAACACTGCTATGGGTTTTTGAAAAAAAAACCACACAGTTGAATATTTTCTTTCATTTCTTTAATACATTGTTCACATCTTATATTTTGGGTTGGATTATCTTCACTATGTAGAATTTCAAAAAAAAAGGAAAAGTCTAATGTAACTACTATCGTGGGGTCAGATATGGTGTGACCGAAAAATAAACCACCATATGCACTGAATGTCTCATTAGCTGAAAAGAGATTAGATAAGAGATAGCACAATCCTGCAAGTACAAAAGATATCAAATTAAAATAATCACACTCTAGGGTCAAAAATGACCTACTATAGTTCAGGGTTACATTTCATACATATGAAACATGTTATGCAACACGATTGTGATTCCCAACTACCAATGAAATCAATAACATTTATACTGCACATTGTAAATATATGGTAATCTGTTTGGGTAGTTGGCCACAACTCTAGATGATACTTTCTATAGAGATTTTAGTTAGGCCTTGGAAAGTGTGTTCTTGAACTCCCAATATTGATATCGACCCTATCAATCACTGTTTTGTAAATACCTGACAATGGATACATCTCTCAGGTACAGAGATTGATTCTGTCTCATCTGGCTCTCCGAGGCTAATCCACGTAGAACAGTTCTGAAAACGACAAGTAATGCTGTCAGGTTGACAATATCTCTCAGCTTTAGAGATTGACTCAGCCTCGTATGGATCTCCGGGGCTGATGCACGAAGAATAGTTCTGAGAACGACAAGTAATGCTGTCAGGTTGACAATATCTCTCAGCTACAGATATTGATTCTACCTCGTCAGGATCTCCGAGGCTGATGCACGTAGAACAGTTCGGAGAACGACAAGTAATGCTGTAAGGTTGACAGTATCTCTCAGCTACAGAGATTGACTCTGCCTCGTATGGGTCTCCAAAACCCAGGGCGAGCCTCAGCTACTGGGCGGGTCGCAGGTGGCGGATAGCGAATGTTCCACCTCGTCATTGATGGGGTGGACAACTGCGAATAAGGGGAAACCCTAATAAGCAGTCCCGGACCGAGGTCCGCAGGGGCAGCTGAGGTGTGCAGCTGACGGGCTTAGTGACCCCGCGGTACCCTGAACTCATTACCACACACCTAAGGACCGCACTGAGTCCTTAGATAATGAACCGAGCATGGGAGCAGAGGGCAGCCTCACTGGCCAGCCCTTGTTTTCCATTGCTCGGGCCAAATCAATGTCGGGGGGGGGGCAGGTCTCTCTCCGATTCTGAATCCAACTTGGCTGAGGACCGCTCAGAGCCCTCAGACAAGGACCTTGGCACGGGGAACGAAGGTAGGGGCAGGCCAATCTGAAGTCCCCGCTGCTCGGGTCATGGGTTCAGCGGAGGGGGGCATGTCGCTCTCTGACTTCGAAAACATCCTTCTCGGAGCCCAGGCTCTGATCATCTCGATCGGACGGCTGAGGCTCTGAATAGGATGAAGATAGCCAGGAGAAGCACTCCTGGCAATCAGAGGAAAAGGCCTATAGGCCTCAACTTACTGATCACTGGAGGGGGTCCTGTACAGGTCACTCCTCAGTGGTCAATCTAGTAAAAGATGAGGTACTCTCAATGAGGTTTGACCTCATTGGGACTAAGTATCTTTCCACCAGACCCCATACTGTGGATTTTGGGTCGAGGGAGTACTGGAACGCTGTTACTAGCCCGGTTTCTTCTCACGACCCATTTGTATGGTTCACAGACGGGTCAAGAATAGGCAACAGAGCTGGATATGGTGTCTATACTGGTGACCCTAGGACAAACGCGTGCGTGAGCCTGGGAGCGTATGGCACCGTGTTCCAAGCTCAAGTCGCCATACGTTCAGCGAAAATTATGAAAGAGGTTTGCGGGAAACATATCCATATCCTCTCAGATAGTCGGGCGGCCTTGGGGGCCCTTGACTCCTGGAAGGTTTCGTCTGGTCTGGTCTGGGAGTGTGTGGAGTCCCTCAGCATCCTGGGTTCAAGAAATCAGGTCCTGCTGGAATGTATCCCAGGAAATAGGGGAATAGAAGGCAGCGTGCAGGCCGATGCATTGGCTAGGGAAGGCGCTATTAAGCCCTTCATTGGTCCTGAGCCGGCCTGCGGCGTTTCGGCTGCAGCTGTCAAAATACCAACCAAAACTGGGTCCCAGACATCTGGAAAGATGGCGACGATTCCCAGGGCATGGACTCGACAAGCTTCTTGTCAGAAATCCTTCCCAGAAGTCAACAAAGTAACTTCTTGGGTTGAGTAAATTTTACGTAAAGTTGGTGGTGGGACTCATCACCGGTTACGGTAAATTCCGGAGGCATCTAAGAACAGTGGGACTCCTTATGGAGGATCCCATCTGTCGCCTCTGTGGGTTGGACGAAGAGTCTGTAGAACACACTGTCCGGGAGCGTGAGGCTCTTGGTGCCGGCAGAAGAGTACCTTTTGAAGGCTCACCTCTGGGACAGTTGGAAATTACCAATCTAGTGAAGAAGCTCCTTGACTTGGTCAAGGTCAGCCAGCTTTACGACGATTAGGCACCGGGATTGGCACAAAAAGCCATAGGCTTCGTTGCAAGGGTTGGCTGGACCAACTATATATCCCCTTTTAAACTAAAACTAAAACTAAAAACTAGTAAAGTGATAAAAATCAAAATTATATATATATATTTTTTTCAACAAGGCCCATATTATAATAAATAATTATACTTGGTTACATAACTGCCAAATAATAAAGAAAACTTCTAAAGTTGGCGACTTCTTCTTGTCCAATTTCTCTATTGGCACACTTCACACGTAATACCTTGTAATGGGTTTTTAACACTGCTATGGGTTTTTGAAAAAAAAACCACACAGTTGAATATTTTCTTTCATTTCCTTAATACATTGTTCACATCTTATATTTTTGGTTGGATTATCTTCACTATGTAGAATTTAAAAAAAAAGGAAAAGTCTAATGTAATTACTATCGTGGGGTCAGATATGGTGTGACCGAACAATAAACCACCATACGCACTGAATGTCTCATTAGCTGAAAAGAGATTAGATAAGAGATAGCACAATCCTGCAAGTACAAAAGATATCAAATTAAAATAATCACACTCTAGGGTCAAAAATGACCTACTATAGTTCAGGGTTACATTTCATACATATGAAACATGTTATGCAACACGATTGTGATTCCCAACTACCAATGAAATCAATAACATTTATATTGCACATTGTAAATATATGGTAATCTGTTTGGGTAGTTGGCCAAAACTCTAGATGATACTTTCTATAGAGATTTTAGTTAGGCCTTGGAAAGTCTTGAACTCCCAATATTGATATCGACCCTATCAATCACTGTTTTGTAAATACATGACAATGGATACATCTCTCAGGTAGAGATTGATTCTGTCTCATCTGGCTCTCCGAGGCTAATCCACGTAGAACAGTTCTGAAAACGACAAGTAATGCTGTCAGGTTGACAATATCTCTCAGCTTTAGAGATTGACTCAGCCTCGTATGGATCTCCGGGGCTGATGCACGTAGAATAGTTCTGAGAACGACAAGTAATGCTGTCAGGTTGACAATATCTCTCAGCTACAGATATTGATTCTACCTCGTCAGGATCTCCGAGGCTGATGCACGTAGAACAGTTCTGAGAACGACAAGTAATGCTGTAAGGTTGACAGTATCTCTCAGCTACAGATATTGACTCTGCCTCGTATGGGTCTCCAAAACTGATGCATATAGAACAGTTCTGAGAACCACAAGTAATGCTGTAGGGTTGACAATATCTCTCAGCTGTAGAGATTGACTCAGCCTCGTATAGGTTTCCAAGACTGATGCACGTAAAGCAGTTATGAGAACCACAAGTAATGCTGTAAGGTTGACAATATCTCTCAGCTGTAGAGATTGACTCAGCCTCGTATAGGTCTCTATTAAAGGAATTTTTATTACAACTAACTGTTGTAAACAGATAATATTTCATTGAGTATTTGCAATAAGTTGTTTTCGTAGAACCAAACATACAATGTGATAAAATAAATACTCATAATGAATCTAAGGACATAGAGGGTATATTTAGATAATTATAAGCTGCAAATAAATGACAAATTCGCTTTAAAAAATCATATTGTATTGTTAGATTAGCAGGTACTGTTGTTGCTGTCCCTACACCTTTAGGTTCTATACTGACATACCTATGTATTATGCAAACATATTCAGATATTTACTATGGCTAAACTTCAAAAAATCAGCTTTACTGTCAAAATAGAGTGAAAATCTCTTTCAGACAATTTCATGCTAAATTAAATGTGTACCACTGAAAAGAACCAACAATATCTAATGGGCCAAGGTTAGTAAAATTATTTTTCAAGATTTGGCACGTCCAAGAAAAATAATATGGCCAAGAAAAATAAAATCTTCCGATACTTGACATGACAAAGTGATCTGTGATGTTAATTTATAAACGGCTATGAGACAGGTGTCCTTTTCCCGTTCTTTACTACATAGTTAGTATATCTTCTAGTAGGGGTATAACACTTTATGTACATCATAGAGGATTCTTGGTACATTTGCCACACACTGCCCAAATTTATAAACAGCTATGAGACAGGACGTGTCCTTTTCATGTTATTTACTACATAGTTAGTATATCTTCTAGTAGGGTATAAAAATGTATGTACATCAAGGAGGGTCTTGGTACGTTTGCCACTATAGTTCACACACTGCCCAAATTTATAAATAGATATGAGATAGATGTCCTTTTCACGTTCTTTACTACATAGTTAGTATATCTTCTAGTAGGGGTATAACACTTTATGTACATCATGGAGGGTTCTTGGTACATTTGCCACTATAGTTCACACACTGCCCAAATTTATAAACAGCTATGAGACAGGTGTCTTTTCACGTTCTTTACTACATAGTTAGTATATCTTCTAGTAAGGTATAAAACTGTGTATACATCATGGAGTGTTGCCACTATAGTTCACACACTGCCCAAATTTATAAACAGCTATGAGATAGATGTCCTTTTCACGTTCCTTACTACATAGTTAGTATATCTTCTAGTAGGGTATAAAACTGTGTATACATCATGGAGTGTTCTTGTTACATTTGCCACTATAGTTCACACACTGCCCAACTTCGGAACTAATAGAATTGGAAAAGTACATTTCATATTACTAATTTATTTCAATCTTTAATTATTCTGGCATTGTCGAGCATCTTACTTTGTAGCATATAATTTGAAGTTACTACTTCCGCTTTATATGCAGAGGGTCAAGTGTTCGAATTTCGGGAGGTCCGTTTTAAACTTGATTGAGAGATTTGAACCGTTGTCTTTTAAGAACGGTTGTATATTTATTGGGTTGTATATAAATAAATCATGGTTAAAGGCTAGTTACATATAACGTGCTAATGATATTTAGATAATATTATTACATACAAACATTTGATGTATATAACGTTTGATAAAAAGTAAATGTAGTATGTGTTATGAGAATTTATTAACCAGGTAGTATATATCCCTTGCTATAAAATGCGTCTACAGATGAGAAAGAAAGTACAAGTAATAAATATAATACTGAATTTGGGATTGATAAAATATACAAAGAGTCAATTTATATAAAAAGAGTTCCCATTATGATCTCTAACTTCGACATGAATAAAAACAATACACATTCAGAACAAAAGCCACATTCACCATTGTTTAAAATGGAAATTTTGTTAATTATTCATTCATGGCTCATGCACTCCACCCAAAATATATATACAACAATACAATGGCTTATTATTTACTTATTGCTGGTGCATGTTATTAATTTATACTCTCTAAATACAATATGATTGTGCATTTAATAGTTTATCAAAATATAAGTGATAAAATCTACAGTTATGTTGTTACTAAACATTTGTACTTTCATAAATGTTTAATTAAGTAGTTGGACTTTGAATTGCATATTTGGGATGTTGAATATTTTTAAACTGGTTTCATAAGTAATGTTTCTTTAGATTATCACAAATAAAAATAAGTAAAAAAACTCTCATGATTATAATTTGTACTACTAGCACATACATATGACTTTTTAAAACATATAAGGCCTCTATGGATTATAATATAAAATTCACGACCCTATACACGAGCTCTTAGCACATATTTACTTGTCTGAGTCAGTGGTCTGCAATTTGCTGTCACTTGCAGTCTAATTGCAATCTGTCTGTTGTTGATTTCTTTGTTCTATATTACGGATTTTGAAGTTTGTTTCAATATGTATTTTATATCTCATTCTTTAATTTTTGCTTCCTTCAGTACTTTCCATACTTCGAGTACCCAGTTCTTATTTTTATTCTTTCAGTAAAAAACGAATTTTTATAGACAGTTGCATATCATTCCTTATTTTTATGGGTCTACAGAATGTTTATATTCCTTTTTACATCATTTTATAAACTTAATTATATTTTAGTGTCTTGTATTCATCTTATTATGTAATCGTCTTCCTTTATTTTTGTTTACAAATAGTTTTCATTACATATATTTTATGTTCCTTATACAATATATTAATTTTATTGTTAGTGTTACTTTTATTAGTCAAATTGTGTCTTGCGTAGTTACCAATAGTAATAATCGATTTTTTACCAAAAGAAAAAATGTCATTGCAAGCACATGAGTTTTTTTACACATTTTCCTTTCTGTCTTGCTATTTTAACATAATGTAATGGTCAGAGTTCAATTATTCTGGTCTGATATTTGTATTTATTGATATGTTAATATTTTGCCTGACAAGTACTTTTTTTTATTCCATGTAACTTTCCTTCACTCATTAAGGTGTTGATATTAAGTGTTCCAATAAATGTTTTATTTCATTGTTGGTAGTTTGCTAGAAGTATCCAACATCCTGTTCCTATATGAGTGCCTGGACGCTCCAAAATCCGAAAGTCTAGTTTCATTTGCGTTAAGGACACTGCTGGATTGTCAACCACTTGGCTTATTTTCCTATTTACCCTCACTATCCAGCGCTACTTGCAGCCGCACCAACAAGGTGTTCAAGTGTAGACCTAACACTTGATCCAAGGACAGACACAGAGAGAATTTTATTGTGTTCAATTTTGTTTCGTCAGGATTCCTTACAACGTATCCCCTAATCCACGGAAATGTCCAAACACTTTATTGGGGGTAAGTAATACATATTATTTATTTTTAATATATATATATATATAAAATTTTATTGTTGGATGAAGACAGATTGGTGAGAGTACATTGTTTTACACCCTTTTTTTAACAATGAATGTACTAGATCCTTGTATAAAACAAGTTTCATGCCACGTTGAAATAAGGAAGTGCTATATAGTATTCAATTTATTGCATTATTTAGACCGTTTGTTTTTAAATTTAATGTAGCATGCTCGATTATTGATTCTAGATATCATGCACGTGTTGTGCATTACTTTGAACAATCGTTCCTATGAACCCACGAATTTTTCAATACCTTGTTTATTGATTGTGCTATTTAATAAAGAATTATCGAAGTCTAATATTTAGAAATATTTTAAATTAGTGTGATTATATCGTTTGAATGATTTGAAAAATGTTGAAATACGTCTTTCGTTTCTTTAAGTTACGTTTGATAAGTTTAGATATGAAATAGTAAATGATTAATCAAACAAACAGAATTTTAGTTCTTTTGATTTAATATAAGTATATTTTATGGTTATCTATTAACTTAACTACATATATAAATATAACCATTTTTAAAAATCAACCTTGAAAACATTAGCTTATTACTGTATATGTCCATGCATTTATTTTAAGATAAATATAACATTATACTACAGTTACAAGAAACAAAAGTTATGGTATGAAGTATATTTTTCTAATAACCATACTAAAAATTATAGTACAATATTACCAATTTAATTTCCTCAAGTAGGCATTGTATTTATTTTTGAAACAAGAAATAAAACACGATTGTTTAGCTTTTTCTTGTATATAATATCCTCCCTATATCGAAATAAGTAAAAAAATAATCACTGAACAGGTTTTTGTGATTGGTTATTTAAATTAATTAAATCATAAATGGTCCTATAACTAAGATAATAAAACATTATAAATATAATATAATGTTTACTTCATTTTAAATACCTCAAGCTTATTTATTTCAAAGTAAAAATTATATCAAAATGTCTCAATGTGTCAGACAAGCATACTTTTCTAGACTCCTACGTAAGGAACACTGAACATTAAAGTTAATGTTTAACTTGAGAAGTGGCCAGTGTGAACACAGTTGTATGTGACAGCTCACAGACGACCTCTTATACATCTGACTGCTGTCATACCACTAAGAAAGATAAGCTCCTACATTTTTCTTTCTTATTTTATTTGAGATATTTTATAAAACAACTATGCTATGAAGATTAATCCAAAATTATATTACAAAACATGTATAATATAAAACAAGGTAATAATGTTAAATGTTATTTATTTACCTCAAGTTAAAATTAATTAATTCGCTTTTACACGTAGTAAGGATAGGCATAATTTAGACTGGAATTTTATGATAATTGATAGAGCAACTAATTGTTTAAATATTTTATGACGTGAATAAAAAACATAATATCCTATGTGCACATTTGTAAAATTACCTATAATAGCAGGTAATTAATAACTTGTTAAGTAATAAGTATTATAATAAATAAAATAAACAGATAAATTACTTTCCTTCCCTAACATTCATGCCTGAAAACCATATACCGGTAATTGAGAAATCACTAAATATGAAAAATAACTATTCCTACCTCCCTTAAACTGAGCTGTAAACCTAGTTAGTCTATGATGGAAGGAAATACGTATAAGGTCCTTCGGATTCGGCATTATGTAAGGGATATGCTACTTCCAGTAAACTTTAAATCTGTTTTAATAGTTTACTATGCCAAATAAAAATAAATGTTTCTAAGATTTATTAGATTATAAAATTACAATTATTTTCAGGAAATATTTTGGAATATTATTATCATAATCGGAAGAAAATAAAGAATATTTAACTAGATAAAACATGACTGAAACTCGTTGGCTTTCTTGCAGTTTAAGTATTTAATTGTTTTTGCAATACAAACGGAGTTTTTAAGGAAGGTTCATTAAATATATTCAACTTTTGTTAATGGGTGAGTGGTTTGTCTCTTCGTCCTAGTGCATTTCGGCCTGCGGCCTGCGTGCCAAACACGTCACTCACTACGCTCGACGGAGCACGTGCACCAAGACTGTACCTGTATGGGTTGGCAGAGGGACATTACCACATGCTGGACTGGCACTCATATTGAGGTGACTTTGAGGAGCAAGCGAACAATCAAACTATACGTGTATGGGTGGGCGGGCAGGTAACTACCACTCTCACTACTACTCTACGTGTATGGGTGGGTGGGCAGGTAACTACTGTACCAGGTCTTTTGACCGGTACATTTCGTTTTTTCCGTCGTAGTCTGCCGGGCTGCCTGAGATTCGCTTTTGCCCGGCGATTCGCGTAATTTGGTGGCTGTTGGCTCAGTTCCGTTTCGTTCCGTGTTCCAGCAGCTTCGGTCAGGTTGGCCTGTCTGTTCAGTTGTCTTGTGCTGCCTGCAGAAATAGACATGCGAGGCTAATTCACCTAAAACGTAAGTGTTCATTTTGTAATTTCTAATATCTAATCACCCTTTTGGTGAAAATACTTTTGTTTAAATAATTTTCAACGGGCTTAGTTGTGTTTTCAGGGTTTTGTTAAATTTGTGTTCTTTGTCTAGATGTTTCTCAGACTAGGTTAAAGCCATGTGCTCCATGTTACTTTTTACCGTTAATTACCGTTAATGCTTTTTATATCTGCCTTTATTGTCAATAGTAGTTCTGTATAATGTTTTGTTGAGCCTTTTTACAGTTGTAGTTACCGATTTACCATATTTTTTTGTTCATTGACAATAACCTAGCCTATCTTTAGTTTGATTTTCATGTTAGAACATATTGCCCCTGTATCCATAGCCTAGTTTTCAGTTTGTCATTTTAAGTCTATATACGTAATTAATTCTTTTATAATTTGTAATTTGTCTTAAATCTAGTTTCCAACATAATTATTCATAGCCTAAAAATTGATCTTTTAGGTTTCTAGTGTGAGCCAATCATGTAAAATTTTGTCTGTTTCCGTTTTGTTTTGCCATGTCTGTATTAGGGGTGTTTGGAAGTGAATTTTTACTCGGACGGTACCGTGTTATATTTTCTGTTAAATTATTTAATTTTTTCAAACTCACCAAAAGGGGATTATGGGACTTTTACTTAACTTCTAATTCGGAGCTACCCAGGGATTCCGGCTTACTCCCTGGCCCGGTGGAATTATGGGATTTGGGCTAAATTGCCGGTTTAATTGTTGTTTGCCAGAAGTTTTCTAAATTTTCACTTTTATTTGGGGCTTAAAATTTGCTTACGTTTGGGGGGTCTCTGGCTAGGCTGCAGATAGGCCATGTAGTTGTTTATTGGCAATTTTGGTATTTGTAGAGTTTGTTGTTCTTGTAGCTTTTGTGTGTGGTTTGTTATTTATTTAATTGCAAATTTATATTGTGGCCTTCTACCGTTTTTGACGGATTAACTTTTGTTCGGCTTTCATAATAAATCAGTTTTGCTCAGCTGCCGAGTGTTATTTTGACCCTCCAACTGCCACCCGTGATCCCATCACTCGACTGGTTTTGAGCCATCCCCCAGTTGGCACGCTTTCCAGCTTTGGTGGGGGGGGGGGATGGGTCTCACTACCACTCTCAATACTACTCTACGTGTATGGGTGGGTGGTCAGGTAACTACCACTCTCACTACTACTCTACGTGTATGGGTGGGTGGGCAGGTAACTACCACTCTCAATACTACTCTACGTGTATGGGTGGGTGGTCAGGTAACTACCACTCTTAGTACTACTCTACGTGTATGGGTAGGCGGGCAGGTAACTACCACTCTCACTACTATTCTACGTGTATGGGTGGGTGGGCAGGTAACTACCACTCTCACTACTATTCTACGTGTATGGGTGGGTGGGCAGGTAACTACCACTCTCACTACTACTGTACGTGTATGGGTGGGTGGTCAGGTAACTACCACGCTCACAACTACTGTACGTGTATTGGTGGGCGGGCAGGTAACTACCAATCTCACTACTACTGTACGTGTATGGGTGGGTGGGCAGGTAACTACCACTCTCAATACTACTCTACGTGTATGGGTGGGTGGGCAGGTAAGTACCACTCTCACTACTACTCTACATGTATGGGTGGGTGGGCAAGTAACTACCTCTCTCACTACTACTCTACGTGTATGGGTGGGTGGGCAGGTAACTACCACTCTCAATACTACTCTACGTGTATGGGTGGGTGGGCAGGTAACTACCACTCTCAATACTACTTTACGTGTATGGGTGGGTGGGCAGGTAACTACCACTCTCAATACTACTTTACGTGTATGGGTGGGTGGACAGGTAACTACCACTCTCAATACTACTCTACGTGTATGGGTGGGTGGGCAGGTAACTACCACTCTCACTACTACTCTACATGTATGGGTGGGTGGGCAGGTAACTACCACTCTCAATACTACTCTACGTGTATGGGTGGGTGGGCAGGTAACTACCACTCTCACTACTACTCTACATGTATGGGTGGGTGGGCAGGTAACTACCACTCTCAATACTACTCTACGTGTATGGGTGGGTGGGCAGGTAACTACCACTCTCACTACTACTCTACATGTATGGGTGGGTGGGCAGGTAACTACCACTCTCAATACTACTCTACGTGTATGGGTGGGTGGGCAGGTAACTACCACTCTTAGTACTACGTACTACTCTACATGTATGGGTGGGTGGACAGGTAACTACCACTCTCAATACTACTCTACGTGTATGGGTGGGTGGGCAGGTAACTACCACTCTTAGTACTACGTACTACTCTACGTGTATGGGTGGGTGGGCAGGTAACTACCACTCTCACTACTACTGTACGTGTATGGGTGGGTGGGCAAGTAACTACCACTCTCACTACTACTGTACTTGTATGGGTGGGTGGGCAGGTAACTACCACTCTCAATACTACTCTACGTGTATGGGTGGGTGGGCAGGTAACTACTACTGCTTGTTACCCTACTCTGTAACATTAACCATAATACGTGGCGTTCAGTGTGGTTTATTTAACTCCATAATCTAATTTACTATTTATTAAAACAGAATACAGAGGACAACTGCTTGTATAGGAAACAATATTAAATGAAAAGTAACTAATTCTGATACTTGAATCTGATATTTATATGCAGGATTCCAATCGATTTGCTCAATAATATAACACCCAAATATTTTACTATTCCCCCTACCAAACAAATATTATTCAGTATAACTTTATAATAAAAGGGTTTTTGTAATAAAATATTTAAATACCATTGTAACTGCTTCTTAAAAAGATTCACGAAAGGAGAGTCAATTGTAAGGCACTACTACACTAACTTTAGGGTATGAAGACAAAGTTGAAAATGTACTATATGAGGCAATTTGGTATTAACACTTCCCAACTAGAGAGGAATAAAGGTGTGGATTTTAATATATTATGCTTTAAACAATATATAATTATAGGTTTTATGTGGACTACTGGTCCCGAAGAGCATTTTTCTTGTGGTCGATGTCCTATATTCGTAAAAATAGTTTTATTTACCAAGCTAAGTGAAAATAACAAATACATTTTTAAGTAGAAAACGGTCAAGTGTTAAATTAGTATTAATTAAGTCAAATTCACCTTTGAAAAAATGTATGTTTCCCATAGTAAATTTAACGTGAGTTTAACTAGGACTATGAAGATAAATGCATATTTATCGGAGCTAAACAACAAATTTTAAAAAATGTAAAGATCAGGAAAATAAAACAACTTTCTTTATGTGGCTGACATTTTAACAATATTAACATCATTTAGTCATAAACATGAACACTCTGAAATAATATCTAACTCCCTTGATCACTTCAGTGAAAGATTAAAATAGTCTTTGAGTTATTAAACTTTGGATCTCTTGAGTTAAATAGAGTATCACAGTTGTTTACAAGCCGTTACGGATACAGAGAGCTGTTTGACGTGTGTAGGGATCAAATTCATACGAAACATTTAAATCTATCTCAATACATACTCGTATAGTTTATTTCATAATTTAAACTTATTTGAGAATAGTAAACCTAACATAATAATATTTATTTATATACTTGGCTGTAAGTAGTTTTGTAAATGTAATTATTGTCATATTGTTATATAATTAGGAATACATGACGTTCACATAATATCTAATAAGTGGTACTTACATTATAACTAGGCGATTAATCTGTATATATGAGAAGTTAAGAAATAACGCTGTGAGATCGTATTCCACCTCTTTACATATTCAAAAGACCCTCGGATCACCTACTTGGTAATGCAGTGAGACGTAAAGTATGAGACCATCTCACTGAGGTTTCCGGTTGGCACCTCGTTAGGATTACCATACTATCCCAGTTCCTGCAAGTACTAGGCCTGTTCAATATTTTATACAAAAGTCCAAAAACGTTTTGTAAACTTATAATCTTCTTTATCTTGTACTTTTAGCTTATTTTGCCAGATCATGGTAACTATTGCATACATATTGTAAAATAACTTGAGTGTTCAGATTATTTGCTTCGTCAAATATAGATATTGGAGGATATTGAGGTATATAGTTTGTATGATAGAACCTGTCTCCTGGACCCTCCGCTACCTGGGACTTGAGGTATAGTTTTCATTATTATTCTGTAAATTACATATAATAAGGGCACTGCGTAGTTTATAATAAGTCTGTATTAGGAGTATTAGGAATTAGCAGTATAATAGAATAGTAAAAAATAATATTACAATTATTATTATTATTCGTTATTTAGTTAGTAGTTTATATGTGCATACAATGATTATTTTAATAGTACAGTAGTAAAAAGATTACATGAAAAGCCAAATTGTCTTATGAGATTATTTGAAAATACAGTACAAGTAAACGTCACACAACACAAATTTATTACAATATAAGCACAAAATGCACAAATATACTACAATACAAGTACAAAATGCACAAATATTATGGTGATCGATTTCGGTGAACCACGCTCACCTTCCTCAGACCAGAGGGATTCACAAAAGAATCTTCTGGTCTGAGGAAGGTGAGCGTGGTTCACCGAAATCGATCACCATAATATTTGTGCATTTTGTGCTTGTATTGTAGTATATTTGTGCATTTTGTGCTTATATTGTAATAAATTTGTGTTGTGTGACGTTTACTTGTACTGTATATGTACCAACACGTATTATGCTAATTAAAAAACTATTTGAAAATAGCTAGGGATCAACCATGTGTGCCGTATTTAGTATAGATTGATTCAACAATAATGGGCCAAGCTATTTCATTAGTATTAATATTCATGATTCATCATTAACTCGCCGATCTAAGTGATAAGAGTGAATATGATAAGCGAATATATATGATGAGTGTATATATAGGAGTAGTGGTATACGGTCCCTTAGAAAGATCCATTATTAATTGCTCGATAGCCATGGTATATAGATTACCTACAGTTTTACGTGGGATCCAAATCACATATCGGTCTGATTTTCAATGCAATTATCCTTATTCTCAATTCTCTTCCCAACACACATCCGGACCTTGACAACCTCGCAACACGGACACCCCCAGACTCCTGTAGTGGTGTCCAAGTCGATGGCAACCATTGAGTAAACACCATATCAGTATTAAGGTGCACCAAGGTTCTAGCTGTAATCTAGCATCATGACCACTAGGGAGGACTACTAGCTATAATCTAGCATCACGACCACTAGGTAGGACTACTAGCTGTATTATAGCATCACGACCACTAGGTATGACAACTAGCTGTAATCTAGCATCACGATCACTAGGTAGGACTACTAGCTGTAATCTAGCATCATGACCACTAGGTATGACAACTAGCTGTAATCTAGCATCACGATCACTAATTAGGACTACTAGCTGTAATCTAGCATCACGACCACTAGGTATGACAACTAGCTGAAATCTAGATCACGATCACTAGGTAGGACTACTAGCTGTAATCTAGCATCATGACTTCTAGGGATGACTACTAGCTATAATCTAGCATCACGATCACTAGGTAAGACTACTAGCTATAATCTAGCATCACGATAACTAGGAAGGGCTACTAGCTATAATCTAGCATCACGATCACTAGGTAAGACTACTAGTTATAATCTAGCATCACGATAACTAGGAAGGGCTACTAGCTATAATCTAGCATCACGATCACTAGGTAAGACTACTAGCTATAATCTAGCATCACGATAACTAGGAAGGACTACTAGCTATATTCTAGCATCACGATCACTATTTAAGACTACTAGCTATAATCTAGCATCACGATAACTAGGAAGGACTACTAGCTATAATCTAGCATCACGATAACTAGGAAGGACTACTAGCTATAATCTAGCATCACGATCACTAGGTAAGACTACTAGCTGTAATCTAGCATCACGATAACTAGGAAGGACTACTAGCTATAATCTAGCATCACGATCACTAGGTAAGACTACTAGCTATAATCTAGCATCACGATAACTAGGAAGGACTACTAGCTATAATCTAGCATCACGATAACTAGGAAGGACTACTAGCTATAATCTAGCATCACGATCACTAGGTAAGACTACTCGCTATAATCTAGCATCACGATAACTAGGAAGGACTACTAGCTATAATCTAGCATCACGATAACTAGGAAGGACTACTAGCTATAATCTAGCATCACGATAACTAGGAAGGACTACTAGCTATAATCTAGCATCACGATAACTAGGAAGGACTACTAGCTATAATCTAACATCACGATAACTAGGAAGGACTACTAGCTATAATCTAGCATCACGATAACTAGGAAGGACTACTAGCTATAATCTAGCATCACGATCACTAGGTAAGACTACTAGCTATAATCTAGCATCACGATCACTAGGTAAGACTACTAGCTATAATCTAGCATCACGATAACTAGGAAGGACTACTAGCTATAATCTAGCATCACGATAACTAGGAAGGACTACTAGCTATAATCTAGCATCACGATCACTAGGTAAGACTACTAGCTATAATCTAGCATCACGATAACTAGGAAGGACTACTAGCTATAATCTAGCATCACGATAACTAGGAAGGACTACTAGCTATAATCTAGCATCACGATAACTGGGAAGGACTACTAGCTATAATCTAGCATCACGATAACTAGGAAGGACTACTAGCTATAATCTAACATCACGATAACTAGGAAGGACTACTAGCTATAATCTAGCATCACGATAACTAGGAAGGACTACTAGCTATAATCTAGCATCACGATCACTAGGTAAGACTACTAGCTATAATCTAGCATCACGATCACTAGGTAAGACTACTAGCTATAATCTAGCATCACGATAACTAGGAAGGACTACTAGCTATAATCTAGCATCACGATAACTAGGAAGGACTACTAGCTATAATCTAGCATCACGATCACTAGGTAAGACTACTAGCTATAATCTTGCATCACGATAACTAAGAAGGACTACTAGCTATAATCTAGCATCACGATCACTAGGAAGGACTATTAAAGGCATTATAGTACTGATAACATGTATTAGTATTTATTTTTCTAGCTGATAATGTTGGAGATCTGGGAGCCAGTATCCTTCATAAAGCTTGTCATACATTATACATTTGGTAATATCTCTACGTCACTGAGCTAAAATGTTGTGACCCCAACTTAGGTACAGCAACATTTTATTATTTAACATTGTCACTTGTATAAAGTACCATAAAAGTGAGTTACATTCTCTTCAGTGTGACTTATTTGTACATCTAAAATATACAAGGATGTTGAAGTATATATAGATAATATACTTATCTATAAAAACAAGCTGGTTATATGTGAATAATAACAGTACATATTAAAGAATGAAGTATGATAGAAGTCATGTATCATTACGTCTACCTTTGTTTGATTACAACTGTTGAACTTGTCTTTATAACTCCCTGTTTCAACTCTAGCGATTAACACCAGAATTTAGATATTTATATAGTTTTTAGTAATCTAAGCTCAGTTTTTTCTTCTCTTTACTAATCCATCTAATATGAACCTATCTAAAATTGTTTGACTGATTTTGACCCCAAAAACCTTTATTTAAATGTTTTGTTTTCAATTAAAATATATTAAAAATTTTAGTTGTGCATAATATTTAATATCAAACACGGAAAATATTCGGCAATGGTAACAGTTTAGTATTTAAAAGAAAAAAAAATTGAAAATAATAAATCTATTAAATAATAACTGCATATTTTTTATTTTTTTTGTACCAATACCAGATTTAATTAAAGATTATATTTTATATGGCTATGAAACTGAACATGTAAAATAAAACCTGGCTGAAGTAGACATATCCTAGACTAGAGTGTAAATGATAAAAATTATTAAGATTTTTATTTATACAAAAATGACTTTCTTATGTCTTATGAAATGTATCCAGCCGTCATGTGCTATCCTGTTAATAACAACTGTTCTACCTGTTTTCGTATTCGAATTCTTACATAGGAAAACCAGAAATATCGGTGAGAAAGTTAAGCAATATGTCTATAACTGGCAAAAGGGCATGGCCCTCTTTCTACTAAACAAAAATAAACTTCAATTATATTGAGTTTACCATTGTTAAGGTTACAGTAGAAATCCTTATAGCTGTACCAAACTCAACTCTGTAAAAGAAGAAATAAGTATACGTTTTTTTCCCTAAATTATAATGTATAGTAACTATAGATAGAACACTTAAAAAGTAAGCTGCTGAATGTACCTTTCCGAGAGAGATGGATTATTGGTGGAAGTGAGAGATAGAACTACTATTACCCCACTGTTTTATTCTATTTAATGTTATCATGGCAACTAGGTCGTGAGCTAACAGTGCACTGCTAAGCCTCGCACACTGCATCATTAGCAAAAGAGGATATTTGTTGGTTTGATTTACACTAAAGAATCAAGCCTAGAACTATTAAATCCAACCGTTGCGTAGTATTCAAATAACCATTAATAATAACAGTAACACAACTAATAATAACGTAAAAAATAAATAGCAACCAAACAAATTTTACTGTTTTTTTTTTGTTTTTTTTTTTCAACTAAATACTGTTCCTGAAGTTGAAAACTTAAAAGTGGAAGTTGTTCACGCCCTTAATGGACAGCAGCTGACTGATGAAACGATTCCCCCCTGCTAATACACCTTTAGATTTGCTAATATATCACGCAGGTCCCTTACTGTTCTGCCAAATTATACATTTACCGGAATAATTAAGTGGTTACTAAGCGTGTTACGTGTTCTAAACAAGTGAACGTCACACAACATGGATATGTTAAAATATAAGTAAAAGTGTACACATACTTTGGTGATCGATTTCAGAAAACCACATCTACCAACCTCAGACCAAAGAAATGTTATTGTTTACTTAATAACTACTCAAACTACAAAAAGTGATAAAATATATTACATGAATTTATGATGAAAAAGCTTAAAATAAACAAGACAATTGGAATTAATGACGTTGTATAGTTAAAATACTTTGCAGCTTTAGAGTTTGTATATTGTATATAGCCTACAAGTACTGTTCTAATATTCACCAATAAACTATAGTTTAACATAAAACTAATTGTAATTAATAGTAATTATACATGACAATTGTAAAATTGTACACAATTTAGCAATAAACTGTTTCATTAGTATATATTGCAATTAAAGTGTTAAAGTAAACAGTTAGATATTTAATTCATTTATTATATATTATTAATTAAATAATCATAATTTTGTGCCATTTATTACATAGATGGCGAGTTATTGTACATACCATTAACATTCAGACGAGTAGTCAACATATTTGCCGATAATTTGCATAGATTTTATATTTTGCAAATGGCTTAATATTCATTTCAATAGCCAACGCAATACGTTGTTCAGACAGTGCCCCATATTTATGTGCGTAACTAAAATTACCTATAAGAAAATGTGTGTTTGAATCACAAATTCCTTAATTATCCACTGCTGTGGATCCACTGCCGTAATTCCGTAAACATCCACTGCTGTGTGATGTTCAGTCAAAGACCTATAATCGCATAACATTTAACGCGGCCAGTTTACCTGATCACGACTTAAATTAACATTACATAAATATGAGTGAAAACTAAGAAGAAATGGTGTTAAGTTATTGAGCATTGGTAAAATATTTCATCCTGTCTGAGGTATTTCGATGCTTAGTGATCTCTTTTAGAAGGCCGTCTTACAATAAAGCTGATTACCTGGGAGCTAGCAATACTTTATGCGCCCAATCTTCCTGTTCCTTAGGGCTCTCTGCTAAATTATTCCTATGCACTTCCGTTCTAAAAATCAGAAACTTATTAGCATTAATAAGCAGGATTTAGCAGAGTACGTATTTGCCTGCTCTTTAATGAGTTCTTAATATTTTGAATGTACACACTTAATTGCTTTTTTTTAAATAGACAAATATTTATATTTTGTTAAAAGTATTATTAACATTCTAAATTTTGATTTCTATCAATACCGAAGTCGGTGTACATTATTAAATGTTGCAATGAGTTCTAACTATGCATACATGATATCACCAGTACTATCCTGCTTTTAATAAACAAACCGAGATAAATGAATTGATTAAGATAAAGTGTGTCACTCCAAAAACTTTATAAGCTCAGCAGAGAAAGGCTTAGATATTTTTACAAATATTATATTTACATGAAGATATTCTTCATATTAGTACATATCACTTTTGCTATCGATAAAGGTAAGGTTGTATGGTAGCAATAGGGATAAACTTTGATATAGTAAAATGGAAATAAATAAAAATGTGAAAAAACCATCCAACTAGTGTGGGTATTTTGAAAAGTATATGATCTTTTATTTGCTATTTTGAAAATAGCTTTGCTATGTACACTGATTATACGTAAGATTAATAGAGTAGTGACTTTAATTATAAATCAAATTTTCAAATCAGAAAGCCCATAAAAATTACGAGATAATAGTAGCACAATAATGCACGGAACATAATTTTTTAAGTGATAATATAGAAGGGCATTTTCGTATTTACAAGAATATATTGCGACATGTACAGCAGGTAATTAAATGCGAATACACAAGTACTACTTGCTCTAAACATTGGCTTGACAAGTATTGATTATCTATCCACACTACCAGCTGGGACGTTTTGTAAAATAGTTATAATTTCATAATAAACAAGGAGAAAAATGTTTCACGTATATTACTTTCATTATTTAAAAGGCAATACAGTTAACTCTAACGTAGTATGTCTGACACCTATAATAAATAATCTCCTATACACTATAGTCCTAAAAGCTTCTACTCTTAGTTGTTTTTATAGTAAAACCTAAAATGTTCAGTCTACTTTATAAACATCTTAATTTTGGAGACTTTGAACTTTGTGTAACAAATAATAAATAGTTAGATTATTGCACTTGGGATGGTAAATGGATGAAAGGAAGAAACTGTCTAGATAACAAAAGTGAGTTTTCTAAACAATTAATTTTAGATTTGTTGGTGTGTAATTTATAAGTGGAAATTCTGAAAAAATATTAATAAACGTAATGAAAGCAACAAATGAACGTACTTCAAAATGTATAGCCTAAGGATGAACATCTATTATAAAAAGGCAGTTATTTCAACACCTAACCATGTAAATTTCACATAACATTATTGCTTGTTTAAGATTCTATATATTTTTTTCTTACCAAATATAAATTGACTTTTAATTTATCTCGTTTCTGTATTATTTTTTACTTTGGTTGCGTTAATTTTCATATAAATATATTATCTGTAATCTATGTTGGAAGATGTTATACATTTATGTTATATATTTTATAGTTCTTCCATTTAATCTCGTAGTACTCAAAAAGTAGTAAAATTACTCTTCTAAAACCTACCTACCAAAGAACCATACCAACATCTTGTACTGTAATAACGCACTAACGAAGTATTTCCAGATCTATGTTGGTACATATATTTTTCATTATTTTTACTTTTAAAATGCACTGTATATGTTTGGGGAGAACTTTTTGTATCAATAATGATTGTAAAATCATGAATGAATGTATAATTTGTATATTTTTAATATAAAGCATATGTGTATAATTATCTTAAAAAATTCTTCTTCTTCATAAAAATTGTAGTTTTTTTATATTCAGGATGTTTCTAACGGACTATAGGAATTTTAAAAACAATTAACAATATTAAAGAACATAAGATATTAATGAAACATAATAGCTTAATGAAATATAATAATGTATTATGACTAGCCTTGAAAGACAAGTAAATATATGTTAATTAATTATACGATAACAAGAACAAACAATGTAAACAGTTTATCAAATATGTGGTTTCTGGATTTGGGAGGATACCAACAAACTTTGTAATCACATCTCTTAAGTGATTGGAAAGTTGTGCTAATTAGCAAAACCCAAGTTAGTCTGTCATAAAGATTTACGACAGTTGCTTATCTTACTGACTAGAGGACTCACTTGTTTGGTTTGTAAACAATATTTTGCAGTCTACTTATTTATACAAATGTAGTAAAATAAATTGTTGTTGATTTTTACTTTCACTTCAATATATACATGATATGCAATTTTAATATTTCAATGATCAAATTAAATGATAACTTAATAAATAATCGTTTATCCAATCGTAAGATAGGTTATTATTAAAAATAAAAGATATAACTTTTTCTAAATATGGTGGTTTTTACCTCATCTGTTTGATATAGTGAAATATTTATAAAATAAAATAATAATAATAGAATATCTTTAACACATTTATTCATAGTTAACGTATATGTCAACTACTATGAAGTCATCTTCAGGTATATGTATGCAAGGTTATAAAATATATATATTGGCAGAATTAATTTATTCATTATTTAATTAATTTATAGAAGTTAAAATCTATATCGTACAGCAAGTTATTAAGAAATTATTTAAAGGTATTCTATTGTTAATATATTATTTTACTATAAACTCTCTTTAGGCTTACATTCTCCTATAAATATTTATTTTTCAATGTATATTAAATAAACAATATACTATCTATTCTTACCAAATAATGCAACCTGTGAGAATCAAGGCCATTTAAAACAAGTAACTCGACGAAGGTTGGTTTACATATCTAAATGTCTATGTGGTTTGTAAAAGACTGTTTAGTGGTTATGGTATGGTTTTTATAATCGAACCATTATTAAGAGCGTTAGCGCCGGAAATTTCCCAGCTTCAGTAAGATAGGATAGAGCTTTTATAGAATTATTTACAGAATAGGACTGGGACCGGTTTGAGTCGGGTGTGGGGGGCGAGGGAGGCAGCGTAAGGCATCCAACCAGCGCTAAGAAAACGGTCCGGTGTTGCCACTTCGTCCGATCGGGCTCAGTCTCCGCTCGGCACTCGGCGCGTGCGCTTCAGTTCCGGGACGAAAACAGTCACAGTGGTGCGATTTTTGTACTAGTGTCGGTGTGCTTTTGTGCGAGTTTCGTTTGTATTGTGGACATGGACAAAGAAAACCAACCGCGGCGTGGTTAATTATAAGTTAATTATAAGTTACCGGTTCGATAATTTCATGGTAGCTTACAATAATAAAAGGATCATGTACTATAAATGTTAACATTAGTATATAGGATAATATCAGAAGATTTAAATTAAGTATTGACTGTAATTGTATCAATGTTAATACTGAATTTTTATATATGAGTAATTATTTTATGTAAATTACTTAAAGGTTCGTAAAACCATTGACATGTAATAATTTTTAAATGTTTTTGATAATAAGTTACGATAATTTCGTGGTAGCTTACAATAATAAAGATGTTTATGATAAAATTGTAACATTTTGTATTGTGTAATATGTGAAAATGAACAGTGAATGAACATGAATATGTGATTGAATTTAGTAAGTTTAAATAAAGTATTGATTCTTAATTGTATCAATGTTATTGTAGTATTTTCTTAAGCAGTGTTATTTAAAGTAATTTACTGAAAGGTACTAAACACCATTAAAATTTATTTAGTATTAGGTTACGATAATTTTCTTTTTAGTAAGTTATGATAAAACATTTGGTGTTATTGCCACAATAAAATAATGAGTGTGTACATTTTGTCTTATTGACCTATCCCCATTACTCTAAATAAGGTAAAAGTGAAAAATTGACATGCAAGTTACAATTGAAATATTAAATAAAAAAACGCTTGGTATAGCATTTTATGAAGATATTTGTAGGTTTTGTAACTTATACTTTAGAAACAATGTATTACTCGAATAAAATCTATAATTTTTACGTGAAATAATTTCTTATATAAATTACGTTGTTTATAAATAAACGTTCATTTATATAAACCACTAGACAACGGGATGAATTCAGTTAATGTTTTCATGGAACTGAGGTTGTGGGGCAGTGAGGCCCGCTACCCCTGTGATCTGTCCCTCCTCCCGAGACAAATGTAGCAACAATGCTGCCGCTTTCCCCACTCCAGGCCGCCCGAGCCCAGTCCTATTCTGTAAATAATTCTACAATAGTTTGGGTATTGATAGGTTAGATTGTGTCAGGTTTGGCTGAATTATGATATTTTCCGTTGTACCTTAATTTTAATAATTTTCCTGGCATTCTCTGAAAAATCTATCATTTTCTTGTCTCTTAGCTATGTATCTACTGTGAAAACAAGTTTCTGCCAACAAATTTATATGACCCCTGTTCTATAATTAACCATAAACTTTAATATGATATCATTAAAGGTTTTTAATGCGAATATATCCAAGAACATTAAACTTTTGAAAAAACCTATTTTATTTTATTACGCTGAAGTAATTAATTATGTTATTTAATATTTAAACTCTGTCGAGTTCCTTTCTCATTACTAATATTTTGTGTTTGTAAGAAATTACATAATCAGTTTTAAACTTTTAGGAGTTAAGTGGAAAGATAAATATTAATAATATGGTGATTAATGTACGTTTTTTATTTCTGTATATGTGCAGTGTATTAATATACTTGAAGAAAACAATGAAGAACATCCACACAAAATATGTTTGTAATTCTATTTAACTCTTTTTAACCCTATTTAATGCATAGAGTTAGCTAGAGGTTGGAAATTCAAAGAGTTGTTAGGTAAATTTTGTGTTAGAAATATCACCTATATAAAAAGTTATTACTCTGCCGCTAAGTAAAGACTAACCAACCAGTTTGTCAGTATTTGTCAAGTCAGTTCCTCGTACCAAAAATATTACCTTTTCTAAATTTATAGATCATAATTTACTAAACTAAAGATTGCGACATCAAAATTAGATTAAAAATTCGCAACAATAACCCTGTGTAAGTTTTCTTGAAAGTTTATTAAACCGTATAATCCTACATAAAAATAGATACCATCGTCTAATATTAAGGTTATCAAAGAAACATCAAAAAACATTTGATACTAGATTTTATAGTAAATAAAATAAATATAAAATATGCTTTGTTAAAAGTAATCAAGAAATATAAAAATAGTAATATATGTATTAAAAATTAATCTCAAAACAGTTAATATCTACAATTCGGAGAGCATATTAACAAATGGTAGCTGGCAACAAAACATAGGTTATACAGTGTATAAAGGAGATCATAGTACAATTTTTAGTCAAAAAAATGTAATGTGCTCGTGGTGATAGTTTACAGTATTGGCACGTGTCTAATTTGAAATACACACTCAGTGTCACAACTTTACCGAAACACCACAACCCGTATAACATGTCAAATGTAATGTGCTCGTGGTGTTAGTAGACAGTATTGGCAAATGTCTAATTTGAAATACACACTCAGTGTCACAACTTTACCGAAACACCACAACCCGTATGACATGTCAAATGTAATGTGCTCGTGGTGTTAGTAGACAGTATTGGCACGTGTCTAATCTGAAATACACACTCAGTGTCACAACTTTACCGAAACACCACAACCCGTATGACTTGTCAAATGTAATGTGCTCGTGGTGTTAGTAGACAGTATTGGCAAATGTCTAATTTGAAATACACACTCAGTGTCACAACTTGAACGAAACACCACAACCCGTATGACATGTCAAATGTAATGAGCTCGTGGTGATAGTCGACAGTATTGGCACGTGTCTAATCTGAAATACACACTCAGTGTCACAACTTTACCGAAACACCACAACCCGTATGACTTGTCAAATGTAATGTGCTCGTGGTGTTAGTAGACAGTATTGGCAAATGTCTAATTTGAAATACACACTCAGTGTCACAACTTAGAAGAAACACCACAACCCGTATGACATGTCAAATGTAATGTGCTCGTGGTGTTAGTAGACAGTATTGGCAAATGTCTAATTTGAAATACACACTCAGTGTCACAACTTTACCGAAACACCACAAACCGTATGACATGTCAAATGTAATGTGCTCGTGGTGATAGTTTACAGTATTGGCACGTGTCTAATTTGAAATACACACTCAGTGTCACAACTTTACCGAAACACCATAACCCTTTTGACATGTCAAATGTAATGTACTCGTGGTGTTAGTAGACAGTATTGGCAAATGTCTAATTTGAAATACACACTCAGTGTCACAACTTTACCGAAACACCACAACCCGTATGACATGTCAAATGTAATGTGCTCGTGGTGTTAGTAGACAGTATTGGCAAATGTCTAATTTGAAATACACACTCAGTGTCACAACTTTACCGAAACACCACAACCCGTATGACTTGTCAAATGTAATGTGCTCGTGGTGTTAGTAGACAGTATTGGCAAATGTCTAATTTGAAATACACACTCAGTGTCACAACTTGAACGAAACACCACAACCCGTATGACATGTCAAATGTAATGAGCTCGTGGTGATAGTCGACAGTATTGGCACGTGTCTAATCTGAAATACACACTCAGGGTCACAACTTGACCGTAACACCACAACCCGTATGACATGTCAAATGTAATGTGCTCGTGGTAATAGTCAACAGTATTGGCACGTGTCTAATTTGAAATACACACTCAGTGTCACAACTTTACCGAAACACCACAAACCGTATGACATGTCAAATGTAATGTGCTCGTGGTGATAGTTTACAGTATTGGCACGTGTCTAATTTGAAATACACACTCAGTGTCACAACTTTACCGAAACACCACAACCCGTATGACATGTCAAATGTAATGTGCTCGTGGTGTTAGTAAACAGTATTGGCAAATGTCTAATTTGAAATACACACTCAGTGTCACAACTTGAACGAAACACCACAACCCGTATGACATGTCAAATGTAATGTGCTCGTGGTGTTAGTAGACAGTATTGGCAAATGTCTAATTTGAAATACACACTCAGTGTCACAACTTTACCGAAACACCACAACCCGTATGACTTGTCAAATGTAATGTGCTCGTGGTGTTAGTAGACAGTATTGGCAAATGTCTAATTTGAAATACACACTCAGTGTCACAACTTGAACGAAACACCACAACCCGTATGACATGTCAAATGTAATGAGCTAGTGGTGATAGTCGACAGTATTGGCACGTGTCTAATCTGAAATACACACTCAGTGTCACAACTTGACCGTAACACCACAACCCGTATGACATGTCAAATGTAATGTGCTCGTGGTAATAGTCAACAGTATTGGCACGTGTCTAATTTGAAATACACACTCAGTGTCACAACTTTACCGAAACACCACAAACCGTATGACATGTCAAATGTAATGTGCTCGTGGTAATAGTTTACAGTATTGGCACGTGTCTAATTTGAAATACACACTCAGTGTCACAACTTTACCGAAACACAACAACCCGTATGATATGTCAAATGTAATGTGCTCGTGGTGTTAGTAAACAGTATTGGCAAATGTCTAATTTGAAATACACACTCAGTGTCACAACTTTACAGAAACACCACAACCCGTATGACTTGTCAAATGTAATGTGCTCGTGGTGTTAGTAGACAGTATTGGCAAATGTCTAATTTGAAATACACACTCAGTGTCACAACTTAGAAGAAACACCACAACCCGTATGACATGTCAAATGTAATGTGCTCGTGGTGTTAGTAGACAGTATTGGCAAATGTCTAATTTGAAATACACACTCAGTGTCACAACTTTACCGAAACACCACAAACCGTATGACATGTCAAATGTAATGTGCTCGTGGTGATAGTTTACAGTATTGGCACGTGTCTAATTTGAAATACACACTCAGTGTCACAACTTTACCGAAACACCATAACCCTTTTGACATGTCAAATGTAATGTACTCGTGGTGTTAGTAGACAGTATTGGCAAATGTCTAATTTGAAATACACACTCAGTGTCACAACTTTACCGAAACACCACAACCCGTATGACATGTCAAATGTAATGTGCTCGTGGTGTTAGTAGACAGTATTGGCAAATGTCTAATTTGAAATACACACTCAGTGTCACAACTTTACCGAAACACCACAACCCGTATGACTTGTCAAATGTAATGTGCTCGTGGTGTTAGTAGACAGTATTGGCAAATGTCTAATTTGAAATACACACTCAGTGTCACAACTTGAACGAAACACCACAACCCGTATGACATGTCAAATGTAATGAGCTCGTGGTGATAGTCGACAGTATTGGCACGTGTCTAATCTGAAATACACACTCAGTGTCACAACTTGACCGTAACACCACAACCCGTATGACATGTCAAATGTAATGTGCTCGTGGTAATAGTCAACAGTATTGGCACGTGTCTAATTTGAAATACACACTCAGTGTCACAACTTTACCGAAACACCAAAAACCGTATGACATGTCAAATGTAATGTGCTCGTGGTGATAGTTTACAGTATTGGCACGTGTCTAATTTGAAATACACACTCAGTGTCACAACTTTACCGAAACACCACAACCCATATGACATGTCAAATGTAATGTGCTCGTGGTGTTAGTAAACAGTATTGGCAAATGTCTAATTTGAAATACACACTCAGTGTCACAACGTTACCGAAACACCACAACCCGTATGACATGTCAAATGTAATGTGCTCGTGGTGTTAGTAGACAGTATTGGCAAATGTCTAATTTGAAATACACACTCAGTGTCACAACTTTACCGAAACACCACAACCCGTATGACTTGTCAAATGTAATGTGCTCGTGGTGTTAGTAGACAGTATTGGCAAATGTCTAATTTGAAATACACACTCAGTGTCACAACTTGAACGAAACACCACAACCCGTATGACATGTCAAATGTAATGAGCTCGTGGTGATAGTCGACAGTATTGGCACGTGTCTAATCTGAAATACACACTCAGTGTCACAACTTGACCGTAACACCACAACCCGTATGACATGTCAAATGTAATGTGCTCGTGGTAATAGTTAACAGTATTGGCACGTGTCTAATTTGAAATACACACTCAGTGTCACAACTTTACCGAAACACCACAAACCGTATGACATGTCAAATGTAATGTGCTCGTGGTGATAGTTTACAGTATTGGCACGTGTCTAATTTGAAATACACACTCAGTGTCACAACTTTACCGAAACACCACAACCCGTATGATATGTCAAATGTAATGTGCTCGTGGTGTTAGTAGACAGTATTGGCAAATGTCTAATTTGAAATACACACTCAGTGTCACAACTTAGAAGAAACACCACAACCCGTATGACATGTCAAATGTAATGTGCTCGTGGTGTTAGTAGACAGTATTGGCAAATGTCTAATTTGAAATACACACTCAGTGTCACAACTTTACCGAAACACCACAAACCGTATGACATGTCAAATGTAATGTGCTCGTGGTGATAGTTTACAGTATTGGCACGTGTCTAATTTGAAATACACACTCAGTGTCACAACTTTACCGAAACACCATAACCCTTTTGACATGTCAAATGTAATGTACTCGTGGTGTTAGTAGACAGTATTGGCAAATGTCTAATTTGAAATACACACTCAGTGTCACAACTTTACCGAAACACCACAACCCGTATGACATGTCAAATGTAATGTGCTCGTGGTGTTAGTAGACAGTATTGGCAAATGTCTAATTTGAAATACACACTCAGTGTCACAACTTTACCGAAACACCACAACCCGTATGACTTGTCAAATGTAATGTGCTCGTGGTGTTAGTAGACAGTATTGGCAAATGTCTAATTTGAAATACACACTCAGTGTCACAACTTGAACGAAACACCACAACCCGTATGACATGTCAAATGTAATGAGCTCGTGGTGATAGTCGACAGTATTGGCACGTGTCTAATCTGAAATACACACTCAGTGTCACAACTTGACCGTAACACCACAACCCGTATGACATGTCAAATGTAATGTGCTCGTGGTAATAGTCAACAGTATTGGCACGTGTCTAATTTGAAATACACACTCAGTGTCACACTTTACCGAAACACCACAAACCGTATGACATGTCAAATGTAATGTGCTCGTGGTGATAGTTTACAGTATTGGCACGTGTCTAATTTGAAATACACACTCAGTGTCACAACTTTACCGAAACACCACAACCCGTATGACATGTCAAATGTAATGTGCTCGTGGTGTTAGTAAACAGTATTGGCAAATGTCTAATTTGAAATACACACTCAGTGTCACAACTTTACCGAAACACCACAACCCGTATGACATGTCAAATGTAATGTGCTCGTGGTGTTAGTAGACAGTATTGGCAAATGTCTAATTTGAAATACACACTCAGTGTCACAACTTTACCGAAACACCACAACCCGTATGACTTGTCAAATGTAATGTGCTCGTGGTGTTAGTAGACAGTATTGGCAAATGTCTAATTTGAAATACACACTCAGTGTCACAACTTGAACGAAACACCACAACCCGTATGACATGTCAAATGTAATGAGCTCGTGGTGATAGTCGACAGTATTGGCACGTGTCTAATCTGAAATACACACTCAGTGTTACAACTTGACCGTAACACCACAACCCGTATGACATGTCAAATGTAATGTGCTCGTGGTAATAGTCAACAGTATTGGCACGTGTCTAATTTGAAATACACACTCAGTGTCACAACTTTACCGAAACACCACAAACCGTATGACATGTCAAATGTAATGTGCTCGTGGTGATAGTTTACAGTATTGGCACGTGTCTAATTTGAAATACACACTCAGTGTCACAACTTTACCGAAACACCACAACCCGTATGACATGTCAAATGTAATGTGCTCGTGGTGTTAGTAAACAGTATTGGCAAATGTCTAATTTGAAATACACACTCAGTGTCACAACTTTACAGAAACACCACAACCCGTATGACTTGTCAAATGTAATGTGCTCGTGGTGTTAGTAGACAGTATTGGCAAATGTCTTATTTGAAATACACACTCAGTGTCACAACTTGAACGAAACACCACAACCCGTATGACATGTCAAATGTAATGAGCTCGTGGTGATAGTCGACAGTTTTGGCACGTGTCTAATCTGAAATACACACTCAGTGTCACAACTTGACCGTAACACCACAACCCATATTACATGTCAAATGTAATGTACTCGTGGTGTTAGTAGACAGTATTGGCACGTGTCTAATCTGAAATACACACTCAGTGTCACAAATTTACCGAAACACTACAACCCATATGACATGTCAAATGTAATGAGCTCGTGGTGATAGTCGACAGTATTGGCACGTGTCTAATCTGAAATACACACTCAGTGTCACAACTTTACCGAAACATCACAACCCGTATGACATGTCAAATGTAATGTGCTCGTGGTAATAGTCGAAAGTATTGGCACGTGTCTAATCTGAAATACACACTCAGTGTCACAACTTTACCGAAACACCACAACCCGTATGACATGTCAAATGTAATGTGCTCGTGGTGTTAATAGACAGTATTGGCAAATGTCTAATTTGAAATACACACTCAGTGTCACAACTTTACCGAAACACCACAACCCGTATGACATGTCAAATGTAATGTGCTCGTGGTGTTAGTAGACAGTATTGGCAAATGTCTAATCTGAAATACACACTCAGTGTCACAACTTTACCGAAACACCACAACCCGTATGACATGTCAAATGTAATGTGCTCGTGGTGTTAATAGACAGTATTGGCAAATGTCTAATTTGAAATACACACTCAGTGTCACAACTTTACCGAAACACCACGACCCGTATGACATGTCAAATGTAATGTGCTCGTGGTGTTAGTAGACAGTATTGGCAAATGTCTAATTTGAAATACACACTCAGTGTCACAACTTTACCGAAACACCACAACCCGTATGACTTGTCAAATGTAATGTGCTCGTGGTGTTAGTAGACAGTATTGGCAAATGTCTAATTTGAAATACACACTCAGTGTCACAACTTAGAAGAAACACCACAACCCGTATGACATGTCAAATGTAATGTGCTCGTGGTGTTAGTAGACAGTATTGGCAAATGTCTAACTTGAAATACACACTCAGTGTCACAACTTTACCGAAACACCACAAACCGTATGACATGTCAAATGTAATGTGCTCGTGGTGATAGTTTACAGTATTGGCACGTGTCTAATTTGAAATACACACTCAGTGTCACAACTTTACCGAAACACCATAACCCTTTTGACATGTCAAATGTAATGTACTCGTGGTGTTAGTAGACAGTATTGGCAAATGTCTAATTTGAAATACACACTCAGTGTCACAACTTTACCGAAACACCACAACCCGTATGACATGTCAAATGTAATGTGCTCGTGGTGTTAGTAGACAGTATTGGCAAATGTCTAATTTGAAATACACACTCAGTGTCACAACTTTACCGAAACACCACAACCCGTATGACTTGTCAAATGTAATGTGCTCGTGGTGTTAGTAGACAGTATTGGCAAATGTCTAATTTGAAATACACATTCAGTGTCACAACTTGAACGAAACACCACAACCCGTATGACATGTCAAATGTAATGAGCTCGTGGTGATAGTCGACAGTATTGGCACGTGTCTAATCTGAAATACACACTCAGTGTCACAACTTGACCGTAACACCACAACCCGTATGACATGTCAAATGTAATGTGCTCGTGGTAATAATTAACAGTATTGGCACGTGTCTAATTTGAAATACACACTCAGTGTCACAACTTTACCGAAACACCACAAACCGTATGACATGTCAAATGTAATGTGCTCGTGGTGATAGTTTACAGTATTGGCACGTGTCTAATTTGAAATACACACTCAGTGTCACAACTTTACCGAAACACCACAACCCGTATGACATGTCAAATGTAATGTGCTCGTGGTGTTAGTAAACAGTATTGGCAAATGTCTAATTTGAAATACACACTCAGTGTCACAACTTTACAGAAACACCACAACCCGTATGACTTGTCAAATGTAATGTGCTCGTGGTGTTAGTAGACAGTATTGGCAAATGTCTAATTTGAAATACACACTCAGTGTCACAACTTGAACGAAACACCACAACCCGTATGACATGTCAAATGTAATGAGCTCGTGGTGATAGTCGACAGTTTTGGCACGTGTCTAATCTGAAATACACACTCAGTGTCACAACTTGACCGTAACACCACAACCCATATTACATGTCAAATGTAATGTACTCGTGGTGTTATTAGACAGTATTGGCACGTGTCTAATTTGAAATACACACTCAGTGTCACAACTTTACCGAAACATCACAACCCATATGACATGTCAAATGTAATGTGCTCGTGGTGATAGTCGACAGTATTGGCACGTGTCTAATCTGAAATACACACTCAGTGTCACAACTTTACCTAAACATCACAACCCGTATGACATGTCAAATGTAATGTGCTCGTGGTAATAGTCGACAGTATTGGCACGTGTCTAATCTGAAATACACACTCAGTGTCACAACTTGACCGAGACACCACAACCCATATTACATGTCAAATGTAATGTGCTCGTGGTGTTAGTAGACAGTATTGTCACGTGTCTAATCTGAAATACACACTCAGTGTCACAACTTGACCGAAACACCACAGCCCGTATGACATGTCAAATGTAATGAGCTCGTGGTGATAGTCGACAGTATTGGCACGTGTCTAATTTGAAATACACACTCAGTGTCACAACTTGACCGAGACACCACAACCCGTATGGCAGATATTGAACAGTTAACATGAAATTTGTTAAATAACTATTGTAATAAATTTATCCAGTAAATTAATACAAAATTATGTTTTCCTGATTCCTCTTCTAACTATGGAGACATTTAACCTTAAATTTAATATTAACCAGCTAACAGTTTACAATTTTGATGAACTCATCTTAAAGTGCACAGTAAAAGAAGTATTGGTCTAGATTATACTCGTTTGAATACCATAAAAAAACAATTACAATATTTTGCAGGCCATTTTACTCTCGCATTTAAGTAATATATTATTAATTCCCTAGCAATCTTTAATTATTTGTTTTTCACTAGTGCATACACGATTCTGGTGATAAAAGCTTCAAGAATAATTATTAGAAACAATTGACTAATTTGTAACACTCATAGTAAAATATTTAGGGTATGTATGCAGATAAACTGGTTAAATATTTTCATTAAAAATGTATTATTAAATTAGGTTTTTTGCAACAGGGTAGGGCCTGATTTTGCGATTTACACATATCGGAAGAGTTGTTAAATCAAAAGACATAAGAAAGACGATATTGGTCACATATAATTATTTTTTTAAATATTTGAGACCAAAGAAAAATAATTTTTAATTAATAAAATCTTATTCATTTTATGACGTAGAATATAGGTTATGGATTGATTTCTTTCAATTTTAACTTAGAGTTTGTAAAAATTAATAAAGTCAGAATAAATAAATACAATGCGTTAATAAATTTTAGGGGTATTATTGTTAAGATTATAATATTTAATTGTTAATGTTTAATTACCCACTTGTAAATGTTATGCACTTGAATATGAAAATAGTATAAAAGTTTAATGAATGAAATATCTTGGTGTTTAATGTTACATATATAACTAAAGTAATTGTATTACTGTACTCATCATCCACGAAGTTCAACTTTTTAATGTAAAACTGTATAATCCTTAAAGGTTCATTGTAATTTATTAATAACATTATCATTCATCACAATTAAACATAATTTTAATCTTTTCAATTCCTTACATTAATGAGCAGAAAATTGAACAATCATAAGAGCATCTGTAATCACCATTTTAAAGTATTTAAACCAGGACATAGTTTAGTTGTTTACAGTGATTATTATTATTATTTTTCTTTTTATTATGAGACGAATGACAATATAAAATAGTAATCGTATTTCTTACAAAAACTAACAAATATACTTTATAGTTTAAGCCATTAGTTGGTTATCTACTACCTAGATATTAATGTTTTACATTAACATCAAATAGTACTGAAATAAATTATTATAATTCTTAAGTAAACCATGTTAATAATAGTCAACCAACTAATTTATCAAATACCATTAATTAAATCATGTGTTATACTGTATAATTTTAAGTTACTAAATTAAACCACTAAACATCAGTTGGGTAAATGTTACGTTGACCCTAAGCACAAAATATGTCAATGAAAGCACTCAGGGTTCTCTACTGCAAACATGTTCAGCCTCCGTGAAATTGTTAACCTTAGGTGGATTTGGGCTTTCTAAAGCATATTTCCCTGCCACATTGTAAGCAAGTGTGACAAAATATCTTTTCTACAAAATTCGGTCATATATATTTATACAACATTCAATGTTTATTTTTTTGGGATTGATAATAATAATTTACAGTTTATTACATCTTGTTTAGTGTAACTGTATTTTTTTTTGTAAAAGTTCTCTATAAAATGAAGAATAAATATATGTGCATGCCTATGTAAATTAAGTAAGTTCTCGTACATTATTTGATCAATGCTGAATATGGTTTATATGTTAAGTTTATGTAATAATAGACCTAATTTTCTATCTCTTAGAGTTTCAGTTTAAAACATTCTTTTAACTAAGCACTAGGACTAATAATACTGTTAAAATGTTGCATAGTAATAAACACAAGAGTTTTTAAGAGAAAATGCAATTACTGCCATCATGTTTAAGTACAAAGACCCATTGTAACAACATGAACTCTACACTGTCATATTATCATCACGTGTAATGAAATTTGTAAAACAAGTAGAAGTAATTTTCTGGTAATAAAAATTAAATAAGCCGTAACCATGCAAATTAAAATAAAGTAAGTAGTAAAATAGAATAAACCGACGTGTTCCACACATTATTAAAGTAATCCACTGACATAAAAAGGAAAACATTACACAGATAACTATTGTTTGAAAATTAATAAAACAATAAATGTCCTATTTATCCACTATTTTTTCTAATGCAAATGATTTAATATTTTTTAAAGTAGCATTCTTCTTAAAGATGAACTAGTATTCAGTTGATCACTTTCCCTGTTTTGTCCAAACAGCTTGTGATAAATAGATACTTCAAGAACTGACAAGGAATAGAAGATGAAGCACGAATATCACATATAAGGAGATTCATTGATGTTTAGAAAAATTTAATGGGAAATATATAAACAACAAGCAATGTAGCGTAGTGCTGAAATTGTGGATGAATTACTCAGTTCTCTTATAACAAATACGTCATGCTTAATGGTTGCTTCAACTTAGCCACTAAAAAAAGTCTGGGGCGTGGATAAGAAATGGTCTTAGAGATTTGAAAAAGAAACATGGAGGTAATTAAGTTAAGGCTTGTCTGTAAGCCGAACATCAGACCAGTGATCACATCTGCTTCATATTCCACGTTTAACCTTTAGGTCCCTGGTTACTTGATTATTGGGCTATTAATAAGTGAACAGTTGGCTCTTTTCAGGCTAAACTTCATCTTTTTTAGTAACAATGAAGTTATAATAATTTTTTTAGCCACACTGGTTCTTTATAAACATATCTCACTCATGTATCACCGATATCCTCCAATATATTGACAATATGCTCCTCATTAATAAATAAACGTCCTTCCCCTTTCATAATTGTTACTTTAAATTCCTTATTTAGAAATTTTAAAAAATAGTTCTTACGTTAAAACACAAGATTTTGATATATAACACATACCAAAAGTGTATTATAGTGTAATTTTGTTTGCATAACACTATTTTATGAAACTATCTGCAAATATCAGTTTTCTTTCTGTTAAATTCCTTAAAATTAAATTCCTTCTATATATTTATTTAATCTTATTACAATGAAGTGGATTTTAACCAAGTTGGGAAACTGGCCTTATTTTTATTGCAATTATTATTGCAACTCTTATAAAATCGATTGTAGAACTAGGTGTCAACCATTAGGTCATATTACCTAATTTAATAAATTAATATTATTAATAAATGCTGTTTGTTACGAGACTTTATTGGTTGGAAATTATACATAGATACGCGTACTTTCTCGATCACAGTTTTTAATTTATCGAAACATAATTTTTAAAAGCATTTCTATTTTTTTTTAAGAAAAAGAACTAAAGTTAAATCAAAAAGCTGCAGGCATTTCTTGTAGAAAGTAACGCTGTTGTTTCACCTAGTCCATTGTGATGTCTTAAGACAAAGCTAATATTGTTCAGTTTTTATGAATTAGGAGCAGCTTTCCCTTCGAAATATGCCCCGGGGAACAATATCCGTTGTACCAAGACAATAAATTATTAAAACTGACTGAATTACACCATTTTAGAGGACTATTCAAATCTGTTACGTTAATGGGCTAGTTCTTCCAGAACCCACCACGTAACAATGACTGTTTTTGTTATATATGAGTACCATATGTAGACGCCAATCGTTATTATTGGTTTTGTTACGTGTTTCCATACCGTCTTATCTTCAAACAATCCACGTAAATATATAAATTTGATTCAAGATCTCTTGATTAGTGAATTATAATAGAATTTTGTTTATATGAATTGTATTAAAATATTTTCGTAACAAGTGTTGAAATGAAGACATTTTTCTTTTCCACTAGAGAATCCAGTGTATTTGGATGCATAAATTTTGGAAGGAAAATCAAATAAATATGCCCAGTACCTTATATAATGAGTTGTTGACTTATAAAATTACACTCAAAAAAATTTCTGTTCTCTTTCTTGTTCATGGTTATCAAGGAGGCTTACACAATGCTTTAATTGAATATTTTTTACTACAAACAATTTTAGTTAAATTTTATACTTGGTGTAAAATCAACAAACAATTTGTCTATCCTGAAAAGGACTTTCTTCATCTTCCTATATTTTGTCTTCTACCAGTCTCACTAAGTCATCTTCTGTTCTATCGACACATTCCTATACTCTCTTCAGCCATTGATCCCTCAATCTTCCTTTTGATTTTATATCCTATATTTAAATTTCATGGACCTTTCTTTTTACGCTAAATTTCCCTGTTCTTTTCACATGTCCGAACCATCTCAGTTGACCTCTTTCAATTCTACCCGACCATGGCTCCTCCCCAGCCTTTTTTCTTTCTAATTACTTCATTCCTTATTCTATATATGCTAGCCCCTGTCAGCATACCTCTTTACAATCTCATTTCACAAGCCTCATTTTTTCCTTAATCCCTTTTTTTCAAAATAGAGTTGTCTCTTTCATATTATGTTTCATATCTTTTTAATTTTTGGAGAATACGCCTAGTTTTTATCAAGCTGTCAGCTGCCTGCCTCTACCAGTCCTCCCTCATTCATAAAACAATATTCCCGTCGTATATAGGTGGGGGAACAATACCACCATACTATATAGCTTGCCAAGTAATACAAATTCCCTATTTATGTAATATTTCAATTTACTTTTGTTTTCCTTCTTAAAAATTGGTTGCACAATGGGCTTTTACAATTACTTGGCGTTACACCCATTCTCCATATCACATTCAACAATATAACAGAGATTTTAACCGCTTATTGCCTCCTTAACTTTTTCTATCTAACGTGTTGTTTCCTTCTATCCTATTTTATCACTAGTTTTCCCACACTTTGCGTCAGCTGCATCTCCTATATAATATAATAAATTAGATATCTAAATATTAACAATTTCTATTTTCCTTCACCTTTATGGTCGTCTGGTAGCTTTTCTACACGATTTATCTCAACTTCTCAGCTTCTCATTTTCCTCGAAGTCATCCTTCTTCTTTCCTATTTTTATCTAATCCGTTTTGCATTTTTACTTCTCATCTCCGTCACCAGCAGCCCGTGGATACTACACATTGCTTTAGAGGGTATCGCATGTACATTCCTGATGTACTCAATTAAGTCTCCTGAATAAATTAAATAATTAACTACAGAGTAGTAAATACATAATGGGCATACGAGGATAGTTACGGGTTACTATGGTACTATTTTACTTTGACCAAGTCGGCGTTATTTTTCAGGGTATAAAATTAAATTGTTGTAATGCATAAGACCTTAATAATGCAGTGAGGCAAGGATGCACTTGATAGCTATCTGTGGCAGCAACCTTGTTCTGTAATTTTTGCTATAGTGAAAAATTGAGAATTTTTTCCCTTTAAAATGTATTGAATACGTAATAATGTCACAGATAGTGATATATTAATTATAAAAGTAGGTATATATGTTTCAGTATTACTTTTAATAACTTTAAATGTGAAATAATAATCAATAAACAAAGTTATGTTTTGGGAACTTGCACGTTCATTAATGGAATGCTTTACTACTTGGCTGTATGTTACATGGTTTCTAAGTTGGTAGTACACGTGGAACTTCTAAGATGTAGCTTAATTTAAGTTAAGAAACCTTTAGCAACATGGTTTCTAAGTTGGTAGTACACGTGGAACTTCTAAGATGTAGCTTAATTTAAGTTAAGAAACCTTTAGCATGATTGTATTACAGTTTTAAACTTCAGTAAAAGATTAACTTATATGAAATGAGTTTACTATACAGACACTTTCTCCCTTGACACATAGAGGTAAGTACAATGGTGGTTTTTTAAGACAGTAAAATGTATCATACATATCTGGACTCACTGTCAGGAGCAATAAAATTTATTCGTAATGTTTTAACAAACAAAAAAAGAAAAACACTACCTTATAGATTGGAGCTTGTAATTTAAAAATTAAATAAAAGCTTATTAAGTGTTTGGCAATTGTAAGATAGTAAATTTAAATAACAGTCACTGCCTTCTGCTCATTATCATCATTTAATCTTTGAGTAAACATTCCATATATCTAGGTCATATACTTTAATACGCCTTTTAATATTTATCAACAACAACAAAATTTCGATATATTCATAAAACATCCATTTAACACATTGCTAAATATTGTTAGTTTTATATATATTATGGCTTTCATAGGCCAGCTATAAAACTAATAAAATATTAAAACTTCACTAAGAAACAATATCTAAATAAAATCTACAGTGCAATGTTCTTCTGTTTTAGTTTTTAAATATTTATCTCTCGTCACAGAGCTGAATCCCGTATCAAAACCTGCTTCCACGATTTATTGAAGACCAGCTTATCCCCCTTAAAAAAAAGATCGAATCGGGCAATCATGAACTACATAGTCTATAGTATGGACCTCGAACCTACAATCACACTACTAATCATTTGCCATTTCCCACTTACATTTCCAGTAGTTTCATCTTCCAACGTCCATGTAAAAGCGACTAAACATACTCAACTCCTTACAAGGAAGGTTCAATCCACCGATGATGGTCATAGGGTCTAATACTAGAATCTCGTAGTGACCATCAAACATTTCCCAAGTTGATCTCCAGATGGTTTTTGGTTATAATTTGAGATTAACTGGAAAACTAGTTAATGAGGTGGTTTTCTAGACTTAAGTTTCCCTGCACGTGGTGGAATATCATGCAAAATGGGGAGATTCGGAGTAGATACGATATCTTTAAATTCCCTGAGAAGTGTCTCTTTGGGTCTGATATCTGCAGTAGTTATGCCACACGATATTAGGGCATTATTAGTGACCTGCCTACATTATGCACTCTACTTAAATTCTCAATATTACGTGCATAGAACAAATTAATGTTAAATTAATGCTACCTTCTACAGTTAGTATATTGCATCATTCATATAAACTCAGAGAAATGCGAATATATAGTATTTAGTAATGATACAAGAATTGCATTTTTTGTAAACAATTGCATAGAGTGACAACATTTTAAAAAGTCACTTCTTTAAGACCTATCCTGAAAATTATTTACGGGTGGGAAAATGTTTTTACATCAACAAGTTTTTTCTGGATACACGATGAAGAAAGAGGAAATAAACGTTAAATAACAAAGAATATAATTGAATATATTATATTTAATAAAGATGTGTTTTTGGACAAAAACTCACCTAATATTCGAAATTTGTCTAGATAGAGCCTGTTCAATCGTTAATATATTTTATGTTTTTTGGTGACGTATTTTATTTATATTGAAGTGACGTATATGTCAGCCAAAACTTAAAATATTTGATATTATCTTGTAGGAAATTATTGTTCAAGTATTGTTGTTTAAATTAAACTATGATATGTTTTAAATCATTTGCATTTAATATATTTATTTTATTTAAATATACTAACGGTGATTCATTTTTACGGACACCAGAAGTTTAATTTTGCAGATAGTAAAACGTTTGTCAGAAATATTGCGTCTGTATTGCAAATAGGACGTGTATTCAAAACCTTTTCCCAGTGAGATTAAACACTCGTACGTTATCACTATTTTTACATTATATAAAGTAGAAGTACAATAGTATACAGTTTTGGGTTTTAATTTTTGGAGTTTCATCTTATAAAACTTACTTTTTTCATTAGATAGTTCTTTGCAGCTTATTTTAAAAATACAAAAAATTCTTTTCACAAAAATATAGATAAACCAAGACAAAATGGTTTTTCATTCCTGGTTTTTTTCGTTTACGTTACTTACCGTAGTTAGCTTAACTATAATAAATGTGGTACTAAGTTGCATCATATTTAAGGACACATCTTTTTCTAGAAATGGAGTATTTATGCCTCAGGCATAAAAAGCCAACAAATAGTAACCATTTGGTGGTTTCTTTTTGTGTTGTATGAAAACAAAGGATTAAAAAGAGAACATCTGAAAGCATTTACAGTATTACTTTTAAAATGGAGAGCGGAGATATTTTTTATAGGATCTGAAAGGAGAGTACAAAAATATATATAACTTAATATACAATGATATTCCTCATTTACGATTATTACATTTTTATTACATTTTTTTTACATTTTATTAAGGCAATTTTAAACTTATTTCTTTAAGGTATTTGATTTGATTATTAAATTAGTATAAATAACGCTATACTAACAGATTTGATAGTGCTGCTGTCCGTCCTAAATTTTAATAATACAGAAATTGAATATATTATTTTAACAACAAATTACCGAAAATTGGAAAATAAAATGTTACAAAGCAGGAGAAAAGTGATACATCAGTAAATATTATCTATACGAGGCTAAAAATTTGTTGTAACCATTAAATCTATAAAAATATGTCTCTTTTAGAACTAAATTTAAAAATAAACACAATTTGTATTTTAATAATTATTATTAAAATACAAAGAGGCCATAACGGTGAAAAGTATAATGACTATAGTATGTAGACTTTTCGTAAGTGACAATACCTTTAGCAATAATTCTCTAGTTAACGTTCTTTAATTTAACAAACAAACAGTTTGGGACATTTGGTATTTGTGTAATAGTATAGACTTGGAATTTTTGCTTTACTCCTTTTTTTAATTGTTCAAAAATATCAAAGTTATAAGAGTTATATTTGGTCTTTAAAGGTAAACCCCCAGGGGAACTAAAAATACACATTACAAAGATAATGCAACAATTGCTCATAAATGTTACCCTAGAGTACACAATCTAACAGAAATCAAACTCATAGAAGTAGAAAACCATATTTTAAGGCAATCATTAAAACACAACAATAGTCTTGATTTCAATAAAAATATAATCCAATACAAACTTTTAAACTTACATGCTGCAATAAAAAAAATACACTACAGATCAAAAACCACTACAAGACAATTTTATTCATGAACTGAACATAACAAAATTAAATCCAACCAAATCACTAATACAAAAAACATCAAAACATGAAATGAAATTTATAACATTTAAAGTTAAAAGCAAACAACGCTAATATAACAAAATCAGACGAATGAAATACAGTTCTCATGTTTAAGAAAGAATATTATGATAAAAAAGTAATGGACATCATCAATGACAATGAATTCATTAAATTAAACAAAAGTCCAACACAAGACTACTTGAAGAGAACAAATGATACAATAACACGCTGTAAAACTGTATCAAAAGCAGAACAAAATAACCTTAACATAATCGTCCCAAAGGCACCAAAATGAAAGGATACCAAAAAACACATAAACCCAACATACTAATCAGACCTATAGTTCATTTTCGAAACGCACCAACAAACAAATTATATAAATATCCAAACAAAACCATACAAAACAACTTTGTTTGGAATACAAATTATAACATAAAAATACAACAAATCTCATCAATAAGATTGATAACATACACATACCTAAAAACAGTTTATTTCTTTCATTTGACATAAAAGACATGTATTCAAACATACCCCCTCAAGAAGCATTACAAATTCTAGTAAATGATATGAAGCAGAATTTCACATTGAACAACCAAGAAATAAAAGACATCACAACATTAACCAACATTTGTACGGGTAAAACTTCTTTCTAATTTAATACAACATACTACAAATAAGCAAATGGTCTAGCAATGGGTTCGCCATTATAAGGTCTTCTCTCAAATATATTTATACACAATCTGAAAGAAAATAAAATAATGCACCCATCCCACCCGTTCAGAAACAAAATTATATACAGACACCGATATGTTGATGACATTATTTGTTTATGTGATGGGAACTTGGAAGAAAGTAATGATTTTTTAAATCTTATTTGAATTCTATGTGCCCCAAAATACAATTTACCAAAGATAAAATAAATTATTTAGATCTATCAATTACCAAAACCAACAATAAACATGCATTCAAAATCTACAAAAAACCTACACAAACCGGCCTTATAATACCATCTACATCTAATCATCCCTGGCAATACAAATTATCAGCTTTCCATAATATAATAAATCGTCTGATAAACATACCAATGAACGAGAAACACTTCAATGAAGAAAAAATATTATAAAATATTTGGCAATAAAAAATGGATACAAACCAACCACATCGAAAGAAGGTGTACATACCTCTTTGTAGTTGAGATGTGATCAAAACCTCTATTTTATCTTTTATTCTTAGGAACTACATAAGATAGCAATAAAAATGCTTTAAGGGAATACTCAGTATTCATAATGATCTTTTAACATGTTGCCAAGTACCACTGACTGACCTTGCTCAGTTTGTCAAGTACTAAAATCAGTTGTGTCTTATAGTAACTGGACATGAATATTCTTTATAGAATGTAAATGCGTACTGAGAAATAATTTTAAAATATTTTATCTAAAAGAGCTAAATTAAGGAAGAAAATAATATTCGAAAATATCTAACCCGAAATTATATAGCTACTGCTATTATCCACCGAGATAATACCAAGCTAAAATAAGGTAGGATAATATTCCGATACAAGCCAATCAGAGATTTTGATACCATTTATAAAATGAATAAGAGATGTTAGAAATGTTTAACTTGACATATGAGGTTATTTTTTAGCAGCATAAGTGTGCAAAATGAAAAAAAAATTACAGAATTAAACGAGTGTAGTGGGTGACGAGATCAGCACGTGAAGTATTTAGAGGTATCCCATGTTCATAAATGATCTATCTACTAGTTTATAGGTAACATCTTCTATAAAATATATCATAACCAATATGTTTAAAGTGCAAAACTTTTTAAGAACTTCAAATAGTCGAGAACATGCAAAACACTCAGTTGAGTTTTTAACCATAATTTTCGCCATAATATTTACCACAGTTTCAAATCCATAAGACTAATTATCCGTTTGAGAGAGAGTTACCGGTATATCAAAGTATTCTTACGATTAGGAATATTTCAAAACAAATAACAGTTTTTAAAGCTAGGCCTACTATTTAAATTTCAAATTTAAACGAATAGTGGAGTTTTGGTTGTTATAAATAGATATTTCTTTATTGGAAATTTAGTTTAAGACATTACTAAAATGTCTTATTTTTATAATAAGCACTTTTGTCTTGATTTCCATCATCACTTTACTCATTCTATTATTAAATTTGAAACATGTTATGGCCTCTTGTTCATATTCACAAACAAACGTCTAATGTTTACATGGGAAAGTTATGTTTTTGCACTGAGGATAATTTTACATTATAAACATTAGACGAATGTTTTTAAATATGAAGTTTTGCAGGGGATAAAAATATAACGAAAACACCTGATTTCAAAAAAGGGTTTTGTAAAAGGTTTTGCTCATTAAGACTTTTTGTAATTAATATTCACAAAGGTATACTTATACAATGATTTTGTATGGTATGTAACTTAACATTCACAAACTACCTTACGTCTGTAGCCAAGCAACTCCATTTGGTCCTTGTATTTAGCAAATTAATGACTATAAATAACAAAGGGCTTTCGGTAAAGGGACCGCGAGTGTGAGAGAACGTAACTGCTTGTAGATTACCCGGCACCACGTGTTTAGAACTAGGCACAACCAAGTAATGTAGTACAGTCTTTATTAAAGTGGTCTTATTGTTTAACTTGCCTCAGAACCATATATATGAGTTTACTACTTTTAATATAGCCTTTCTCTTGCATACCCAGTGGAATGAGTCATAGCACCAATTTCCTTATATGTGACGTATCAGATGAACGTTATAATGAACATTAGGTAAAATAAATTAACTGAGTTCAGGATTAAGTACCATTGATATTAAAAAAAGAGTTGTTGGACTTGTTAAAACGATATTAGAAATTTTATTATTCTATTATCTTGTACAATAATAGATAAGTCCATAATTGACAATTTTTTATGTCCATAATTGACCACTAGTGTTTGTAAAAAATCTTAAATAAAAAATAAGAAAAAATTGATAGTATAGAATATGTTTTTTTAATTTTTAACTTCGTAAATCATCATAAATCACCCTGCCTGATCGGACCACAAACATTGATGGCTGCATCTTATGAGAAAATTTTATTAATATACGCATATAAATGGTGCAGACATAATAATGGTGGATTTTATGAATTATAAATAAAATCTTTTTGTTTGCTAGTAATACAAGCCCCTTGGATCATATCACCCGTAGACAATAAAATATTTATTATTTTTATAATTTAGAGTAAATTTTTTTTATTTTTGTGTTTTATAGATATCTACAATCAAAAACGAAGTGTACCACCAGTAATTAAACAAGATTACTTATAAAAAATGGGAAATATGTTGAAAGTCCGGTTAAAAAATTATGAGGGCTGCAAAAGTAGATAAGTGGATACATAGATATATCTATACGAGAAACTAAAACGCAATGAAGAAATGTCCTCGACAGCCGTAGATTAACATCCTACCCTTGAAATATAGATCAATCACAATCAAGTGTTTGGAGATATTTGGTATCCAACCTCAATGAATATTGAACTACTGAAATATCCATGATACATTTAGGCCTATCACTTTGTAAGTAGGCTATATGACGCAAATAAGGTATTACTTACTAATTATTGGTATGTACATATTGCTATGCCAAACAAAAAACCAGACTACATATATCTATATCCAGCTTCTAATTATGTGATAGTATATAATGAATAATTGTAAGACTCAACATATAAATAAAGCATATTAATTATTTTTCTAAAATTGATATCGTTAGACGAAGGTTGACAAATTGTTAAAAGAAATGCAATCTTAAGTAAAATACTGAATCTGTAAGTTAGAAACAATCCATTTATGTTAACCACTTAAAAAAACTTACACATAGGCTTACCTTAGGGGGGCTTACTGAAGAATCCGGACCCTACCTGGTGACATCAAAGAATTTGAGTGGGTATAATCCGGGCCAGGACATGACACGACAGGTGTCAGGTCCTAACAAATCCTTAAATAAATGTATCTTCCTGCTAATATCAATGGATAAGTTATACCGATATTAACAGAAAAGTCATGCATCTGTGGTTTTGAAAATTATACAAAGGTAGTTGGCACAAATTGAATTTACAAAAACTTGTGGCAGACTATGTTATTTTGTTAATAATTTAGTTAAACTATGTTTATACCTTATATTGCAATTCAAAAACAGTTGTTACCAAGTAATTAGAAGTTAAAGTACAAACTTGTTCACTCCGGGCGTGGTTATAAATATCTTCGTTTGTTACAGATCTGTCTAGTGCTTGCTTAATCAAAAACAACTTGCTGGATCTAAAGCCATAAAATAATATGTTTAACGCAATAATATAAAACATATGCTTATTGTACAATTATATAACAAATCCATTCTATTATATTGAAAATCGTAGTTTTTTACCTAAACCAAGTATTAAGTATGGATTGGTATTATTTAAATTTACATAAATTTAAGGTTTGAATTTGTTGATGATATTTTTGATTATGGATTCCCGGGACAGCTAAATGTTTTCTAATCTTTCCACTGTGACAAGCCTCTCTCGGTACAAGCATTTGTTGGAATCTAAAAATGCCCATCTTTTTCTCGAATTGGCTGACCAATTTAAACAATATTCGTGCCTTCTTCAAGATGGCGAGTTTTTCCATTATTCACTGTGCAAGAGTATTATTTTCTATATATCAGTATTTTTTTTAATCCATATTATTTACAGTACTTAATGGATATTATAAATTCAGTTTACATATCAAAATATTATACCTACAATCTTATAAACAATCTTTCCATAGACTATACTCCGAAACTTAATTAATATGATACATTTAGTAAAAATAAGATACAAATTCGTATAAGTATAGGTTCTAGATTATTTAGTTTTTTATGCCCGTCTATTTGTGTATTTTAAGAAAGTGTTTGTCATCATAAGACACAGTAAGATTAAAACTATCAAATGTTGTTAAGAATTAATATAACAAATGTTATCAACCAAGAATAATTGTACAGTATAAATTTGAACATTTTGGGCACTTAAAATAATATTATATCTTAGGATTGCTAAAAAAAATTAATTTCGACAAAAATTCACAAAATATTACAATCTTCTTATACATTCAATGATCCCTTATTCATAAAAAGACAGGATTTGAAAAAATAAGGGCTGATTGCATTTGTTTTTGTAATGGGACAATTACAAATACGGTACATAATATATACGGTAATTTTATAAATTACCGTATATATTATGTATTCAACTGCAACTTTTTTAATACTTAGATTTTTGTTATTTTAAATAAATAAATGGTACTATATTAAAAATTCTAAACATACATAAAATCATTATTACCTGGTAGAAAACAAAACATATTAGAGCCTATATATTAGTATTATTTTCTTATTTGAATAAAAGAACTATATTCTTATGTTTGGGGAAGGAGTTTAGCGGTAACCTGTAAATTTTTTCCAAAGGTAATTTTGACATTTTATTACGGGCCAACTTGATTAATCCTCCATTACCATACTGTGAAACACCAGAGATCTTTAATAGCACCAATGATCGACTTTGGCAGCACTCGCGATCAACTGGGATATCACCAGCCATCAATTTTGGTAGCACAACTCAGATCAAATTTGGGAAGCCTCATAATCAACTTGGGTAGCATCCGTGATCAACTTGGGTAACATCCGCTGACTTTAAATGCTTGAAATAAATTGTATTTAAAAACATATATAAGTAATAAGATATGTATGAAACAGACGGCTCTTTAATTACGTGATGTCGATAGACTTACGGTAAAATCGTGAAAATGTGTTTTTACTCTATTGAACTTAAAAACCCTTTTTTGGGGACACCTCTTAGAAATGGAATTTCATGTTCCCATAACAGTAATCTAGTCTTGTAATCAGGCATATATTACATCACTGTATATTATTGTAAGTGGCATATTAAATAAAAAATAACAAGTGTTTTACAAAAAATATTGTTGAATAAAACATTAAACATATAAAAAGAATAATACTGACTTCTCATGTTGTTAAAATGAATAGTAAAGTACATTATGTATCTTGATGAACATGACTATAACATAAATCATGGATGATTAATTGTCATTCATATTGTTGGTGAGGATATAATTAGGTAATTTTATTGTTTGAGTCCGAATTGTTACTTTAAAGACATAATGATAATATAAAATATAAATATATATGGGGATAATATGTTTGAAGTTACATAAACAACAACTTCATAATATTTTATTGAAGAACAAAGGCCTCTTGTGCCAATTAATGGGTATCTATAACAATACACGTGACACATTACAAATGTCTACCACTCTGTCCACCTAATGTTACAGACAGTGATTTGAGATACCATGACACATTGTTTTTTTGGCAAGCCAGAATGAATACACCTCCCGGGGTTTTAAATGTAACGACGTTCCGTGAATATTTGTAATACGCGACTGGCTATATGTGATCTCAAAGTAAAAAAAGAATACATTTTGTTATTTAAAATTTTCTACTAGTCACATTCTTGGTTTTTAATTGATTTTTTGAGTAACAAAAAAATAAAAAAAAAAAAAAAAAACATTGGTCATAAAAAAATATATTTATATATTTATGGTTGATTATTTAACAGTTTCCTTTAAGTATTCGTCGATCAACATATTGAAAACAGCTCTGAATCTGAGTACTTCTGTAGAAAAGAGTGGTTGTGCCTAAACTTAGCCGTACAGGATTTAATGAGGGGGGTGCATGACTAATTTCTCGAAATATGTCTGCAACAAAACAAGTTTTTCCTCTTTACTTAAAAATATTAAAATATTTTCTTAGAAAATAGGTTTTCATTTTACTGAAACTATATCTTTTATGTTTTTTCCCTTAAATTGTTAACTTCTTTTAAAATATCTACCGAATAAAGTTGTTTTCCAAAAACCGTTTATGCATACTGACTTGTCAGTTACCTGAAAATCAGACCAAGACTTCGTGGTTCAGATTACATTTAAAGACGAAGGTCTCTTATTTACCCTAGCTATTGGGCTATAATATTCTTTCTAGTGATTTGATTTTAATCAAATATCTATTCACTTTAAAATTTTAATATACATTTAGGAAAACCATATACATATATGATATTGTGTATAGGAAAGTAATTTGTAATCTTTGTGTAAGCAAAAACATCTATATTTGTGATGGTATATTTCCTTATGAAGGAAACATAACGGGGCCTTTGCTCTACCGAATTGATTTGATTCCATATTACAGTTTCTCTTTGTGACTACACTGTTTGAAGTGAATAGTTAATGTTAGTAACCAATAGTATTGTACGATGATATATTATGAATCTCTAATTGGCTGGTAGCGTACTTGGTTAGTGCCCAACTTCATAGCCTAAAGGATTTCAGTTCAATCATAATCAGAGTCATAATACATTTTGAAATGGCCAGCTATAACCACTGGATGGTCACTTTTCATTGGATTTAATTAGCTTTATGAACTTATTTAATGACACTTCTAAGCAATAGTTGTGGCTTTAGTTTGTAACAATGAGTAAAATCACTCGTATACACTAATTCTAAATCCATATTCACTCATATCTTGATGATCAGTGTCTTAATAATAAATAAATAAATAAATAAGTTCAATTAAAAATAACAGCACATTACCGTACAGTATCTTTATTTATTATTTTTAAATAACTAATAATCTGCTAACTTCATTTTTTAGTTAATTGTAAATCATATTATGTAAATAATTTGTGTAAATTTACAAGAAACAAACAAAATACCAAATGTGCTTGATGAGGATTGTGATTTCTGAAATTACCTAGAGTGGCCTTAGAGTCACTTGCATGTCTGGTGTTATTGGTATGGCTTGAAGTGTCAACTCACATAGCATCGGATAACTCATCACCTGATACAAACACTCCAAACATCACAAGCGATCCAAACATCACAAGCGATCCAAACATCACAAGCGATCCAAACACGTAACAGACTTCTACTAGGTATTTAATGAATATATCACCAACAAATTTAAAAGCATGTAAAAGCCAAATTGTTTTAAAGGGTTGACAGCTGTGATTTACTTTTTTTTAAACTATTATTTCAGTTATGTAAGTAAAATATGATAATTTTGTTGTTTCTTTATTGCAAGAGGTACAAAATATGGCTAGTTTGAATTTAAAATTAAACAGTCGAGATTTGTACTTTGTATATACTGTGTAAATAAGGACACTCAAGTTCAAATTCTAGCCAATATACACGTTTTATTCCCATTAGAGAACTTATGCACCATTTTAAGTAATCTTGCTGTTTTACTTTGGTATCCAATATCAATCTTAATTATGATTCTAAATGTATTTTAACTAATGAGGTTTACGTTTTTGCAATATATGACTAACACTTACCCCAACATTTGTGTTATTTGTGTATAGCTCAAGGTATGTTATTAACAGTGACAGCTACACGCCACAACATCAGTCAGACTTTACTCTTACATTCCGTAAATGTTGCTAGTTTTACCCAGAACCCTGAGTACAGTAGATAATGATTGCTATAGTTAATATCTGTGAGATTGGACCTGATAAAACATTATAATAATCAATTTTAGCCAAATTCGCATAGGTATCACTTTATAGTAACCATTTATTTAAAAATATATGTATACATAGACAACATATATTGCTTGGAAATTAACTGACTACATTTACAAGTGCCATAGTCAGTCACAAGTGAAATAAAATTTATTGACATGTACGGTATATTATTTGTGTAACTAAAGTATGAAAAAAGAAATAAAATAATGAGCCTACCTTTCCATAAAGCGAACACAAACGATAATATGTGCTGTCTACAATGTCTGCAGCACCCCAAAAATATGTCTATAGCTTAACACGAAATAACTGAAACAAGGCTCAAAGTAAATAAATTATTTCAAAATTACAATTTTAACTTAAATAAAAATGTACAGTATACTCTATTGGCTACATTTAGTTAACAATATAGGCAATATTCTGTATGGTCAATAATACTGCATTTCGGTTACGAGTGAGTCTTCTTAGAAACGTTCGCAATGATTAGTGCACTTGTGATATGGGGAAATAGCTGAGAAGATTAAGTTTCCCATCATGAATGTATGGTAACGATAACTATAGGCATATAGAAGCCAATGGTTACATTAGTTTACTACACCAAACACTAATATGTAAATGTAAATATATTCAATCTAATGTGAATATTCAGTGTAATTATCATATTGGAACAACATGTGAAGCAATGTCTCTCTGAGGACAAATATTCGAATGGGTAATTGGGGATGTAAATAAATGATGAGTTGTATTATTGAGTTCCGCAATACTCAGAAAATGCAATTGGACCTCTGCACGATTTTTTTTAAATTTCAACATTACCAGCCTGTTAAGCCTCATAAAACTATCAAACCACACACATAGGCCTATCACTATTGAAGGTAACAGCTATACTCATAGTATCACATTAGTAGGCCTATGCTAACTTACTAACAATTAACTATTGATCATTGCACTTTTATATCTATAATACTACTTATGTGGGTACGTAACAGCGTAATAAGGATGGATTATTACGAATATATATCATAGTTAATAGTTTATTCTTCTGACAGTAACACTAGTTCCTTTGTTCGCTCTTCATGGGATATCTAAGTAACATATTATGCAAGTTTATATTGTTACGGTAAAACATGGTCCAAAATAAATAAGACAATTCCACTTCTGGCTTCGAGTTCTTCTTTTTATTTACACGTTATATATCAATAAATTACACACCAACATTTACAAACATAGATAATTACTTAGACACTATTTTGACACTTAATGAATTACTAATATTTACAACAATTTATACTACTTATCACACTGTTCACCTAATGTCCGTCATTGCTCAGAATACTGTCACTTGACTGAAACTGTCACCCCTAGTAGGGCTGACTCAACAACTGTAGTCTGTCACTCACTTCACTGTCGGCCGATGGGTATCTATATGACCCAGAGGTATAAACCGGCCAGGGCGAGCCGGTGGCCGAGTGGTCTAAGGCGTCAGGACTTTGAGCTTGGGTTAGAGATAGCGCTGGTTCGAATCCGGCCTAGACTGAAAAGATTTATCAGTAAAATTCACCTTGTACTGTACAGGTTTGCCCCCTTACCCTGACTGAATAAGTTCCTCGTACAGATCAATGGTCTATGGTGAATGGTCAGAGTAAGGTTAAGGAGGAGATCGGCCTCTCCTTTAAAAAAAAAAAAAAAAACGCAGAAGATTCTGGAACTGGCGGTGGTGGTCCTGGAAGGGCAATCTATAACTTTACGACTCCAATTCAGGAAAGAATTAGATTTTCCTACAGGTGAATGATCTGCCATTCTAGTTCTTCCTGGAAGACCTAGATTGACCCTGCGGGCAGTTAACCGCACAGGAACGGGGTTAAAGAACTAGGCGGTGACGACGAACCGTATCATGAGTCCATACATGTGTGAGAAGGCCACATAGAACTATCAGTATGTGCTTTCGTTTGCATTCGTGAATATGTTGTCTAGTAAAACACTAAACACTAAATTAATTAGTATGTTTAGAGAGTGACAGTACAAAAATGAACCATCAAGATTAATCTATGTGTTAGTTCAAAAACAACACAATAATGTAATAATTGTTTTAAATTATATTTAAACAAACATTTTTAGTTGATAAACTATTCTTTGTTATGACAGAAAGAAGAATCATGGAGCAATTATATTTAACACTCATTAATTAGAACTGATTTTACTAATTATGAACCTAAGCTGACAGAGAGAATCAGTCATCAACAACATAGATATAGAGACTCGAATAAGAACCAATATTATTTTAACACACTTATAAAAATTACTCTTAATTTATTTTAAAATATAAGTTAAAAAGAGCGGTAAGATATTATATTATACAGTATAATTTGACGTTCTACGTGAAATGCATGGACATTATCTGGCACTTCTTAATGATCTTATTGTAAATTATAACCGTAATGTGCAGGGACTAGGCAAAATACATGATCAATATTCCGTTATTATGTGGGTTCTTATGTCAACTCCCTCTCAGGAAAAGTTATATAAAACCATTTTTCTAACACTGCTTCTCTCTGCAAGTAGTCTTTTATTATTAACTGAGATTTCTCCTAAACTACGTTCTCGACAGTACGATTTACTAAGCAGTTCTTGCGTTCAGACCCGATTAATACAGCTTCAAGCTTATAGAACTCGGCACAACTAGAGGATTAGCGAAGAAGACTGTGGTTGGATTTGGATAGACAGAGTCCTTACACTAGATAGAGTTTGTTTATATATTATTTATATACATCAAAATGTAAGTAGGATGTGAGTGATACAAATCTTCTCACTTTATCACATAAAGGAACCGAAACGGAAGATTTAACGAAAACTTGCACATTAATGGTGGCTGCATACTCATGTCAGGTCTAATAACAGTTTCTGCAGTGTATGTCAGACCAAACTAATACAGTAGAACTCAATAACCGGATTTAAATTGGGACCGGCCCCCATCCGGGATTATCAAATTTTCCCGATTATCGAAATTACCTTAAAAAGGCCCGTAAACACGATTAAAGTACACAACATTTTAAAAATTTTTTTTTTTTTATACAATTTTAAAGGGTTTAGAGGGGAAAAAAATCAAAAACATCTTTTATTTACACACGTATTGTATTTTTTAGTAAACTTTTGGGACAGTAAAAACATCAAACACATTTGGCTTTAAAAAAAAAAAGTGTAAAAGGTTTTTGAACTGCAGTGTGGTTCGTTTTTTTTGCAAATGTCCCTTTAATTTTGTTTTTAAAGAAACAGTAAGTGGGTGAGTCTTGTTTTGTTTCCCCAGCCATGCCACATGTTTCCGTGCTCAAAAGCTTCAGAATGAGTTGGCCCTGTTTTTCTGTCTCATGTTCGGGGGCGTCCTATCAGATTCCATTGTTTCGTTTCCCCTGAAAGAAATTTCTTAAATAAACAACCAAAAATAAATGCTTTTTTTCCTGCCTTACACAGTATGTTTCGTACAAAAAAATTATCAATCAGAAGTTGGGAAAAGAGCAACCTCCCCTACCCCGGCCCCTCCCCCTTTCCCGCTCGCGCCTTTTTTGCCATCGCCGCTTGACGAAAGAAAAAGGGGCTAGGGCAATGGTACGAAGGTTTAATTTTTTGTACAAGAACAAAAAGGGGAAAATTAATTTTAAAAAAATAAATGTTTGAACGGATTAAAAACCGGTCAAACGTTTGTAAAGTAAAAAATGTCAAAAAACCCTTTTCCCTTTAAAAATTAATTTTCATTTGAAAACAATCGTGGGGCAGTAATACGTAATTTTCAAATCCCGGTTATTGCGGTCCGGATTTTTGACCCTCCGAATTATCGCGTTTACTGTAACGCAAAAGTTAACTCCCCATATAAAACATTTTTGTGGGGAAATGCCGTTTTTATGGTCCCGCCCCTTTAACATCTGCGCCGACCCCAAAAAATTACGCCCGCCATACGCACAGAACTGTAAGGAAGTGCGTCTGTGGGTCCCCCCCTATAAACATTAACTGACCCTCAACAGTTCACGCCAGCCATACTACACAGTTTCTGTAGTGGAAGTGCCGTTATTTTTTTTCCCACCCTATCAACTCTGCGCCGACCTAACAATTCACGCCCACCATACTGCACAGAAATTTTAAGGATGTGCCGCTTGGGGGGCCCGCCCTATAAACATTCAAATGACCCTCAAAAAGTTTACGCCAGACATACTACACAGTATCTGTAGTGGAAGTGACGTCTGTGGGGTCCACTCTATAAACATCTCAGCCACCTCCCAACAGTTCACGCCAGCCATACTATACAGTATCTGTAGTGGAAGTGCCGTCTGTGGTGTCCCGCCCCTATAAACATCTCAGCCAACCCTCAACAGTTCATGCCAGCCCTAACCCAATGTTTTTTAGTGGAAGTGCCGTCTTTGGGGTCCTGCCTATAAACATCTCAACCGACCCTCAACAGTTCAAACCAGCCATACTACACAGTATATGTTGTGGAAGTACCGTCTGTGGGGTCCCACCGTATACACATCCCAGCCGACCCTCAACAGTTCACACCAGCCATACTACACAGTATTTGTTGTTTAAGTACCGTCTGTGGGGTCTCGCCCTATAAAAATCTCAGCCGACCCTCAACAGTTCAGCCAGCCATACTATACAGTATCTGTCGTGGAAGTGACGTCTGTGGGGTTCCGCCCTATAAAAATCTCCCGCCCACCCTCAAAAGTTTTTGCACCATATTATACAGTATCTGAAGTGGAAGTGGCGTCTGTGGGTTCCCGCTCTATTAACACCTCAGCCGACCCTAACCTCAATGACACTTTAATTTAAAATGCTGAAGTAATTTAGTTTGTGGACAATTTAACTCTCTGTTTTAAAGGAAATACAATTAAAAAACAGAACTTTAAATAATTTAATAAACTATTTTTTCATCAGTATTTCTCAAACATAAGTTTTTAAATGAACATTTCAAAAACTAATTACATTCGTTTTCGTTAGCACATTACATTACTGTTTGTAAGTACATTGAACTGTAAATAATTAAAAATATTTACGACGAAGAAACCTTAGTTCATGAATATGTCAAGGTACAAATGCATAATAACAATTAGTATTGGATATAGTCAACGATCGGACGTTACCGTGAAAAAAGTGAGCTTTTGAATGTTATATTAATCTATTTTGTTTCAGGTGGTATACAGATAAAAATTAATTTATTATTCATATTTTGGTTATTAATTAATAACAATAATATTCTTTATTACCATAAGCACAAACATTTTTGCTAGTACAAACAAATGAAGTTAAACTTTGACAAATCAATGGTTTAACAATATATTTATATACACACACAAATGTGCATCTTGAAAACAAATATATACACGTCCGTATGAAGTAGCCTATAACGTACATTCAAGGACGGGATTTGTTATTCCAGCCTACATACAGTTCAAACTAAAACCCTAAAATAAAATTCTGTATTTAATCTTTATTATTTTATTCGTAAATAATTTACTTTTCACATAAATTAACATATTTATAGTAAGTATCATGCTGTTTTAGTGTACAGCTACTTATTATTTTAAACTAATATATATATTTATGAATAAATTAAAAATTAGTTTATTCAATGTTAAACTTTTTCGAATGTTTTAGTTGTATAGACGAATATTAATATTTATCATATAAGTAAAATACTATAAAACACAAGGTTTAAAAATGTTATTATAAGGAAAATATATTATTTTAACATGATAATAATAATGTTGGTTTATATTTGGAACTAATGACGTTATGACAAATTAATTAATTACAAATAATGAACAACACTGTTTTTCAAACAGAAATGTTTGTTAATGATTGTTAATTGCAAATCTTCTTTAAAAAATATTTAGATTATTCAATTACTTAATGCATATCTTTAATTACGTGAATAGAAAGTAAGGACTAGTTTTTGTAAAAAAGAGAGCTTAGAAACAAAATTAATTAACCACATCTTAGGAAATGCTTGTAGGAAGTCCTTACTTCCAACTTGACGTTGGCCTGAGAGGGACGTTAAGGAAATAGTTGACAGTTGTCTGTCTCTGGAGACAACTTCCACCGAACGTCGTCTTAACTTTTGTATTGAATATACAATACATCTTAACTATATATTAATACATTTTGATTAAAATTCCGATAATCCTGCCTTTTACATTTATGTAATCTAGTTGTATAATATTAAGCATGACAAATTTCTAACTATTCTTCTTAGTATTTTGTTTTTAGTAGACTTATTAAGTGATATAAATGCTGAATTATAATAATAATAATAATAATAATAATAATAATAATAATGGCTTTATTGTACAAAAGTGTTTTATACAATTGGCGAACTTAGGACTAATAAGTCCTCTCTTACAGTTAACCCTTTTATGTTAAAATAGTAATATAACAAAGCCTAAAACATGAAATACAGAACTAAACTAAAGAAAAATAATAATAATAACATTACAAAGAAGCAAATAATATAAACTAAATCAACTACTAACATATTATCAACTTTACCATTCTCTCACTCATACACTCGTTCGACCCTAATCCCAGACCCCATCCCCAGCTACCATCACAGACTCATCCGTTCAAAAAGAAAGGTTTTCAATGATGCTGTGAACCGAGCCCGACTGTCATATCTCTTTAAATATGGAGAAAGTTTATTCCATTCTCTGCAGGCAGTTACTGAAAATGAATTTGTGTAGAAAGATGTTCTATGAAGAGGAATACGTAATATTGACGAGGCTGAGCGTGTCTCCTTTGCACCAATTTTGAGTTATATTGAAAGTTTTGAGAGAGGTATTTCGGATTCCATCATTAAGTACTAAAAACAAAATACTCAATATTTTTAATAATCTAAGGTCGGCCAATTTAAGAATGGAATTTTTGAATATAGTATTGAGAGATATGATCATCATATTTTTAAATTAAAAATAAATCTAATACAATAATTTTGACAAACCTGAAGTTTATTAGCCAAAGCCACAGTCATGTCATTGTACACAGAGTTGCAATAGATGAAATGTGGAAAGATAAGTGCTTTTACAAGACGAAGCTTTATTTTTACTGGGAGAAAGTATTGAAGTTGTTTGAGGGAATGGATAGAACCAAAAGCCTTTTTACAAACACTAAGCACTTCTTCTTCCCAAGTCATATTCTGGTTAAAAATAACACCTAAATTTTTAACTGAGGTACAGAAAGGCAGAGGGTTGCCATTGACTAGAATTTGTTTGATGTTGTTTATACTGAATTTGGTGTGAAGGCGAGAAGAACAAATAATAATGGGCTGTGTTTTATCCTCATTAAGTTTTAAGGCCATGATTTTTGGTCCATTTGACTAAATTTTCAATATCTAGGTTAATACAAGTTATTGTTTCGTTTAAGGTACTAATACAGGAGTGAGCATAGATTTGCAAATCGTCAGCATACATGTGATGTTTCGTGAAGGATAAGACTGAGCTAATATCGTTAATATATAGGGAAAATAGCAGTGGACCCAAAATCGAGCCCTTGAGGAACACCAGATGAAACAGATTTGAAATTGAAGTTCTATCGCCCACACGCACACACTGCTGACGATCAGCTAAGTAAGATCTAATCCAACATATGCTGCTATCTGAAAAGCCTAAATTCTGGAGTTTAACCAGAAGAAGGGAGTGATCCACGCAGTCAAATGCCTTAGAAAAATCAAACAAAGTTAAGACTGTACATTTTCTAAGATCCATGGCTCTTCGAATGTCATCTGTGACACAGAGAAGAGCTGTTTCTGTACTATGGCTGGAACGAAACCCTGATTGATATGTATTAAGAATATTATTATTATTCAGAAATGTGTTTATTTGTAAATGGACGATCTTTTCCAGGCATTTAGAAATGGTGGGCAAAATACTAATTGGCCTGTAATGTTTGGCTTCTGATGGTACAGGTACTTTGTTTAATGGGAGAACAAGGGCATGTTTTCCATAAGCTAGGAAAAGTAGTTGTGGCCAATGACTTATTGAATATAGCAGTAATGACAGGAAGAACAGCAAAGAGTATTTTTTTTATCATCTTAATCGAAATACCATCCACTCCTGTTGCATTACTGGTAACTTTACGAAAAGCCCTTAGAGTATCAATTTCAAGGACATGTTTAAAAGAGAATCTTTCAAAAGGTAAAGGTGGATTGGGTTGGTTAGATAGTTCCTCTATATATGATTTAACAATGTCTTGGTCGTTTGGAATGGAAGATGAAATAAAAAAATTCATTTAGATCATTTAAAGGAATATTGACTGGAAGGGTAGTTTTTTTGTTTCCCACAACCAAGACTTTTTATATTTCTCCACATGGAGGCTGATGAAATTCCTCGATCTGGAAATAAGTTATGTATATATCGCAGCTTAGCATTGCGAAGCTCCTGCTTAACTTTGTTACGTAAAAGTCGATACTGTAACATAAGTTCTGGGTCTCTTGATCTTTTAGCTCTACGGTATATAGCATCCCGTTTACTCATCTGAGATCGGATTTCATTGGTAAGCCAGGGTATGGAACGTTTTTTAGATATTCTCTTTGTGGTTAAAGGGGCGTGTTTGTTGTAGAGATCCAAAATCCAATAGTTGAATTGGGACAAACATTTCATCAACCGTTGGTAGTCCGGTAATAGTTTGCCAAGGGATACGTGCAAGATCTGTAAAAAACAGATGTTCGTCAATGTTTTTGAAATCTCTATATGTAATAAAGTTTGCCTTTTGTCTCAATTGTTTGATAGGTATGACACAGAAAACTAGATCATGGCATGATATTCCTGGGATTGGAAGTTGCCCATGGCGAATGACTCAGATGGATCACTAACGACCAATAGGTCGAGCAGAGTGTGAGAATCAGCAGTATGGTGTGTGGCGTCCATAGGAAGAATAGTCATGCTACAAGATTCAAACATTGTAGTCAAATGTCTATATTCATAATTGGGTTTAGTCATAAGAAGATTAATGTTAAAATCGCCCATAACCAAGACATGAGCGTAGTTTGGCATAAGGTGCAGGAGAGCATTTTCAAATTCAGTTAATAGTCCCGTCCTGGGCGGCCGATAACAAATTCCCAGGAGAAGCTTTTCTTTACTAATAGAGGTTATTTCAACAAAAAGATATTCAGGTTTGGCAGAGTAATCAGGTGGTGAGGTAAGTAATACGTTAGCTTTTAACCCATCCCTAACATAAAGTGCAACTCCACCTCCCGTTTTGTTCACTCTGTCATTTCGAATTAAAATATACCCTGGTATTTCAACTTCGTATGAGTCCAAACTAGGCTTAAGCCAAGTTTCTGAAACACCAATTAAGTCTAAATTTGAATGATCAAAAATTGCTCTAACCTCATCAATATGACACAGCAAGGATTGTGCATTAAAATGACAGGACTTAAGAGATTTGTGGTAGGGAGCAAGATAAGAGACGAGAAGGTCAGCGGTGTTTGGAAGATTAGACGAGCAATCGTGCTCGGCGTCACAGTCGGCAACAAGTACAGCCACTACGAAACCATGAGTCCGTGAGCCAGCCGCGGACAAGGGCCAGAGGATGACAGGTCGACATACACACACTCACACATACCGAAATTTACAACTATAGACATTGATTTAAAATTATAACAAAAAACGGAACGTGATGGCTCCTACGAACTATCATAAAAAACAAAACTATTTCTGAGGAATTTAGCAATCGTTTGTGCATTAAGTGCCATATGCGAATAATAAATTATTATTTATGACTTGATCTGAAATTAAAATAACAATAACGATACTATCACAAACATTAATTAATTAAATAATTATGAATTAACTATTATGAGTGCATCTAAATTATTATAATTATATTCCTGCAATATAATATAAATATATACAAAAAACCGAATAAACAAAAATTGAAGATGACAAATTAAGACTAATTAATAAAAGTAAGTGAAACCCTACAATGTGTTCCCACATATACTCACTATAAACCCCTGATAATGAAGTAAATCTCTACGTTTTAACACACGCAAATACACTACCAGAAAGGTAATACACACTTCAATGACTGTTAATTAACTTACACTATTAAATTATCATCAGTTATCTGAAAAATTCAGAAATTTTAACGAAATAATTAATTAAAAAAAAAAAAAATAAATATTGTACTCCCATTTAAAAATAAAATAAACACCATTAAACTTCCAGATAACATTCTATGTACTAGGCACAAACATAATAAAAGAGATAGTCAAATTTATTATAATAACCATATAAAAAGTAAATAAAAATAAATTAAAATATTTAGAACTACAATTACACCTCATTTATTTGTAAGATTGTAACAAGTATTTTGTTTACTATGTAAATGTAAGTCAATAGAAATATAGCATCATAAATAATTTTCTAACCAAGGGTCAAGTATGCTTAATTTCAAAGAAAACAAAAAACAAACAAAGAAAAACTATTATTCCAAAACATAATTAAGATATCAATATAAAACGAACAGTTCATATTTACTTCAGATCTTCCAGTCTGACAGCGGTGTGGATAGTTCTGCCGTTACCCCTCGCCAGTCACCCACTTCACCCGGCCATCGTCAGTCCATGTGCAGCGCAGTCCATACTTTTTTACGGCGGCCTGGAACACTTCCTGTCGCAAAGACGTAAGATCTTCTCTTATGGTGATACCAGTATTCTTTAATTTCTTTTTATTTTGAAAGACGCCGCGACGGTCCCGATAGCTTGTAAAGCGGACGATAATCGGACGCTGGCGTTCTTTCCCGTCAGGACCAGGTTTAGGACGTCGGCCGACTCTGTGGGACCGGTCAATGGCAGTGAGGGGAAGGTCCAAGCCCATTTTATTATTTACTATGTCCAGCACCAGTTGGTCAGTGTCCTCCTCACGAGTCTCTGGTACGCCAAAAACACGCAAATTTGTTCTCCTTTGGTATTGCTCCAGATCGTCCATGCGCAACTTATCTTTTAGCAGATCACCGACCTTACTCTTCAGAGACGTCACCTCATCCTCCAACTTTTTAATCTTCTCGTTAGCGGCACACATGGCAGCCGCTACCGACTCTTCAATGACGCCCTTCAATCTGTCTGCTAGTCTGTTTACAATTTGGTCGATAACTCCATCGCCAGACAGCTGTTTGGTGACCAGCGCAGAAACAAACTCCTTATCGGTATTAGACAAAGGCATTGTTTGTGAGCTCGAGTCCAGTTCCAATGATAACGATCGGCGCTTATCAGTAGCTTGCCTGCGTTTAGATCGCAAAGCGTGAGGGCTTCGAACCATATAAATAGCCTTTAACTATCACAGATCGAAAAATCAAAGTACAATATCACGATATAACAACTCACGATTGAAAACTGCACAACTCAATATAAATCTTAACTTGAAAGAAGCGAAAAAACCCCACAAAATCGCAGAAAAACTGAGGAGCCAAACACGTTGACGTTCACTCACTCTGACATCACTATCTCTCCTCCAATAAGAGATTTACCAAGAAAAAAGGAATGTTAAAACAATTTATTATTTTCTTGAAAACTTCCAGACTTTAAAATACACATTCAATTATTACAATTTGATATTATTCAATGATCAAACGGAAAAAATAATAATATAATATTTAACAAATAATTATTAGTTCTAGTAGTTAATTTCTTGTTATTAAAAACTGGGTTTCAAGTTCAATAAATATTTTTGAAAATCGGTACGTTTCAGATTTATACATTAAAAAAAATGTATAGACCTTACATCTAATATGTGTAGATTAACATTAAAGAAGATATATATGACGTCCTTATATATCTTCTGCAGCCAAATTATCCCTTCTTTGATAAATTTTATACAATTGAAATTAAAAATTATTTGAAAAAAACTATGTTTTAATAATGTTTAATACACCTCCTAAACCCTTATAAAATGTAATTCTAACAAACAATTTACATGAAGAGTTGTTTAACATATCATCTTCGTACTCTTTGATGATAATCTATAATCACAAACATCCTAAAAACCTTAACCAGAGGTTTAAATCATTTACTCGTGAAAAGTAAGTATTCCAAGCAATATAATGGTAGAAGAAATATTTATATTTTTCAATAAAACTTTATTTATATGCCTTTTAATAATAAAGTTTTATTGGAAAATGTGAATATATTTTATAACATTATATATTAGAAATGAAAAAAATTACTTTTCTTCAGTATAATTCCAAGCAATACTTTGTCTTACCACATCATTGATATAGTACCAATTTCTGTTCTATCAAGACCTTATTTATAAATATATGAAGGTCCAATCAGCTGCCTAATAATGGCTTTGTGCAGTTTTACAAACACACATCATTAGGCAGCTAGTTATTGGGAAGCGTATCCAGACCTTCTGTATAAACATATAAAGGTATTCATGCCCATACAGCTGCTTACTAGTGGTTTTTTGAAGTTTTACATACACACACCAATAGGCGGCTTGTTATTGGGCAGTGTATCGGTACCTTCTGTATAAACATATAAAGGTATTCATGACCATACAGCTACTTACTAGTGGTTTTTTGAAGTTTTACATACACACATTAATAGGCGGCTTGTTATTGGGCAGTGTATCGGTACCTTCTGTATAAACATATAAAGGTATTCATGACCATACAGCTACTTACTAGTGGTTTTTTGAAGTTTTACATACACACATTAATAGGCGGCTTGTTATTGGGCAGTGTATCGGTACCTTCTGTATAAACATATAAAGGTATTCATGACCATACAGCTACTTACTAGTGGTTTTTTGAAGTTTTACATACACACATTAATAGGCGGCTTGTTATTGGGCAGTGTATCGGTACCTTCTGTATAAACATATGAAAGTATGCATGACCATAAAGCTTCCTACTAGTCACTTTGTGCAGTTTTACATACACACATCAATAGGCATCTTGTTACTAGGCAGTTTATCAAGACCTTCTTTATAAACATGTAAAGATAGTCATTCCCATACAGCTACCTACTAGTGGTTTTTTTGCAGTTTTACATACACACATCAATAGTTGGCCTGTTTTTGGGCAGTGTATCGAGACCTTCTTTATAAACATATAAAGGTATTTAGGCCCATACTAGTGGTTTTGTGCTTACTAGTGGTTTTGTGCAATTTTACAAAGACATCAAAAGGCAGCTTGTTATTGGGCTGTGTATTGAGACCTTTTTTATAAAGATATGTAGGTAGTCATGCCCATACAGCTGCCTACTAGTGGCTTTGTGCAGTTGGACAAACACACCTCAATAGGACAGTGTATTTGCACAAGTCTGCGATATACTGTATTATATGAAGAAGCCTATTGCAGTTTAATTCAAGTCTGTGTAGATTAACCCTTATTTTCGTGAATTTTTGAAACTGTTATAAGACACAGTAATATATTTACATTTACACTTTCGCATTTCCATGTGTTTCATGTGTGTGTATCTGAACACAAAGATGTTTCTGACCAACCTACGTTATACATTTTACGTACATTTACTTTCTTCCAAAAGTTCATAATTTTTTGTTATAGCCTAGAGCTTAAGTTTATTGGTGGTAGAAGTGGCTATAATAATAAAATTGACAAGTATTTTATAAAATTTATAAGGCTTGGATAAAAATAACATGTTTAAGTGTTAAGAAAGAAACTAGGAAGCTAGGAATTTACTATTTATTTCCACTTGCATAATATAAAGACCATATAACATAGGTCTAATGATCTTACATTATAAGTACTGGTTTGTTTTATTTTGATATAAACTCCAAACGCATATTATATGTCATGGCTATCTAAAAAAACAATATGTTAATAATGTAACAATAAATATATGTATGAAACTATTAGGTTATAGCGAATAGATTATATTATTTAAGCTACACAGTCCAACTACGAAATTCCTGAAATTATATTCAAATTACGGATCGTTGAATAAGCTAGAAATGCTTTGCCTATGAATGCATTTATATATGTATTGAAGTCAGATTTAACTTCCGTCAAGTTTGCTTCCATCGAGTTACATCATTAAAAGTCAGTTTGGTAGATGTGACTTCACCACAATACATAGTATTATATTATCAATGTATTCTTTTATATTGGGCTGACGTGATTATGTTAAAGAGAATTAGTCTATTAGGATAGTTTTCTCATGTGGAATGTATATATTAGATACATGAAAAGTAATTTGTAAAACTAAATAAAATGTAACTTAATAAAATAAATTGTAAGATACAAAATTATTGTAAGATAAACACAATTAATTATTAAGGAAAGAGGAAGAAGAAAGGACTTTGGCAGATTGTCATTGAAATCACAGAAATAACTTTATCTGTTAAAATGAGGCACATTTTGATTTACCTGTTGAAGTCACCACAGTCAGCAATCAGGGATCAAATTTTAAAATTAATTTTGTTACAGATTGCGTGATAGGCTGAAAAAAATCCATAAGCCACTGGGTTCTTTATATTATAAGCATATTATCAATTAAATGTTTTAGCATGAACGACTTGTGACTCATTTTCTGAGTGCGGCTAAACCTAGATGATTCTACAGGAATGCTGTCATCCAAAATCAATTTTGTATTATTTATGATCCTCTCCAGTACTTTATTTACGCTTAAAAGAGCTATGGAGTGATAACTTCCACCTCATTTGTACCATCTTTACTAAGTTACGAAATATCTGTTAGTTTAGATTTTTTTAATGGCTTTAAAGGCCAGTTTAAATAATCATAACCAGTTTTCCCTTGGTATTAGAACGATTTTAAGTCCACACAAGGACCTCATTAAGTCCTGCTGCTCTTACAATAGGCAGAGCTGAGGCCATCTAATTTAACAGGTGAAGATTTAATGGCCTTAAATCTCCTTACGGTATTTAAAACTTTTCTTTTTGAAATATTTTATCCGAACGTGGGTTTGCTGTGATTAATTAGCCAACTGCACTGTTCTACTACTGTAACTGTAGGATATAACTGCACTGTTATACTACTGTAACTGTAGGACATAACTGCACTGTTCTACTACTGTAACTGTAGGATATAACTGCACTGTTCTACTACTGTAACTGTAGGATATAACTGCACTGTTCTACTACTGTAACTGTAGGATATAACTGCACTGTTCTACTACTGTAACTGTAGGATATAACTGCACTGTTCTACTACTGTAACTGTAGGATATACCTGCACTGTTCTACTACTGTAACTGTAGGATATAACTGCACTGTTCTACTACTGTAACTATAGGATATAACTGCACTGTTCTACTACTGTAACTGTAGGATATAACTGCACTGTTCTACTACTGTAACTGTAGGATATACCTGCACTGTTCTACTACTGTAACTGTAGGATATAACTGCACTGTTCTACTACTGTAACTGTAGTATATAATGCACTGTTCTACCACTGTAACTGTAGGATATAACTGCACTGTTCTACTACTGTAACTGTAGGATATAACTGCACTGTTCTACTACTGTAACTGTAGGATACACTCCATCGTAGCTTACCAGAGAGAGGTTTGTGGAGTAAGAGCCATGTTCCACTGTCAGTGGATACTGTTATAATGTATTTACCTACTTTCTGCTAGCACTATCGCGAGAATACAACAAATAGCCCATTATTAAAGTATATCATGTGGTTTACATATTGTGACTAACATATTTATCAACCAACTAATAACGTGAGCCATATTGCCTCTAAATGGCTTTGATGAACAAATTATGTGTAACGCATACCACGAATATCATACTAAATAACATTAATTTCACTAGTACTAAAATTAGTATGTATAATTTAAATAATCAATACACATTCTTTAAGCGTACATCTTTCTTTCGTCTAGATCGTTTTTACAAGTTAGTAAATAAATACAATATTTGTGTTGTATTTATGCTTAAATACAATAAAGCTGTAAAATGTAAGCAGAGTTTAAGCCATACAATGAAGAATGAGGAACAATTCCTCAAAATAGGTTGGCTTAGTGCCAAGAAAGCCACTGTGGAGAGTGGTGATATGTGTTGCCTTGTGGGGAGAGGAATAGTATTTATTGTGTTTGCTGGACGAAGGGTTTTTGAGAATCCCAGAGTATATTTTATCTCGTATTCTATGTGGATATGTTCCTACTTGCCTTTAAAATATCAGTTTTCTTGTATATGTTTTCACCTAGTATATACACCTATATATGACAGAATACTAAAATTATTTAAGATGTTTATATGTTTCACCATCTGATACAATTAATTGTAAATAAATATTTATATTACGTAAATTTATTAAATATATTTGAAACCTTCTATCACTTAAAAAATGAAAGGGATTTTATGTCTTAGTACACTCATATTTTCAGTTCCAGTTTACAGAGTGTTACAGCCTACAATAATCATTATAGAGATTTATTAGGGTATGAAATAATAAACTCTGATAATGACTAATAGATCTCTATCGTTATTTGATTCATTAATCTAAAAATGTACGAGTATCATTATTTTAAAAAAATATTTCATATATACACTCATAGTGAAGTCCTAATATTTATATATAAATCGAAAGAAAGCTGAATACAATTAATAATATGATATGTTATTAAAGGGGTTTAGAACCCAATACGCTCCATTGTCCACTAAAATTATAATATTATGAATGGTTTATAGCTAACAATATTTAAAATGTTTTAATCATAACTGTTCATACTTTATGGACGCTCATATTCAGTTAAAAGAAAACTTTTAGCGGCTTTTAAAATTATTTATCCGTCTGTAATTTGACCGGTGTTATGAAGATAATTTAGAGTTTGGTGTTAATAATATTATTGATGTTGGGGAAATTCAAGAACAGTTTATATACATACGATGGAAGGTGGCTCTGATTGGTGTGTTGAGGTTAATGATGTCCTAAATACTCGTAGTAATTACTTGGGGATGCGTCAATATATAGCTCAATAGCAATTTACAGATATCAAAATATATAAGAGAATAATGTTCCTTGAAATTTTATAAACATTTGTTTTAAGAAGCACAGTAATTCTACACATCTAAAAAATGTGTATTCTATGAGACAAAAATCTGTAATATATACAGTTATATTCAGCCAGATAGTTGTATTTATTTTTAAATAGAAGTTTGTTGTAATTTGAACTGAAGGATAATGATACATTTTGTCTTAGATAAAATAATTGGGTTTTCTATGGAGCCGATATTAATTTATTCTGTATGGATCCAGATTTGGGGTTTCTTAGGCCACCACGCATGAGAAACACCACGTCATTCTCTCGCTCTTAGTACATCGGACGACCTTGGAATAAGCAGTACAAAGTATGTGGGGAGATTTCTTGATAGGCCTTTATATGGTTAAAGGCTACCCGAAATAGAGATTTAAATCCCAGATGTTAGGTAGAATATTGTATAAAGGGAGGCAGTTTATAGAAGGGGTCAATTCTTCCTAGGCTTCATTAGAATTCTTTGAAAATATCACAAGGCTAGTAGTAGCACAGCACTGACAATTAATTATAACATATACCTAAACAGATATAGTTATGAACATTATAAAAGGATGTTATTTAACAATAGCTCATGCTCACATGACTGAGTAGGCGCTTTTGTGTTAGTAATTAAAAATAAGAATAAAATAAAGATACATTATTATTTTATAGATCAGTATTGTAAAATAAACATTTGCACTTTGAGACATACTGTTAATTAAATAAGTCTGATGTCAAGTCTAAAAATTACAGTACTCCTTGTAAAGGACTTCTAAAACATTAAAAACTATACTGTATGTGTCAGAGAGTAAATTGCAATTCACATCTTCATACAGGATGGTCTGGACCTAGTGCCCAACTTTCTATTGGTTGATAGAGCAACATAAATGTGACTTTACTGAGTTTTATAATGTACATTTAAAAACATTTTAGAATATCTGAGGTATTTTAAAGAATTATAGTATGAGAAATGTATCAACATATTTTATATAATCCAACAGTTGCGCACATTTACATTTAATATATCAAAGTAACCATACTTTAAGTGGATTTGAGGAATAGAATTTTTTTAAATTATAAATTTTAGTCACATTTATGTTGCTCTGTCATACAGGAAAAAGTTTAACAGTAGGTCCAAAACACCCTAAAATCAAATCAGACTGACACATATTTAGAACTATTTTCAATCTCATCTGTTGACAATCTTGTTAAGAGTGCTATAAAGTAAAGTGTAAATGTAATTTAGGAATAGTTGTTTATTTGTTTCAAGCCATATGTACTGGAAACGATAGCTTTAAATTTCCAAGTGAAAAATGTATTTATAAATTAATTTTAAATTTTGAAAAATAACATCTAATTATTTATTACTATTAATAAAACAGATAAATGACATGTTAAAAATACTATTCCGCTTTATTAAATGACAATATTACGTAGTATTAAATGGTAAAATAGCACTAAAATTTAATACTTTATGCCGTTATTTCTGTCTCATGGCGTATAAAAAAAGTTGGACGGAACATGCAACACGTTCTTGCAATTAATATTTACAAGTTAGAATTTCACAATAAAACTAAACAATACCTGGTGTCACCTTCAGGGGGAAAATAAATCAATCATGAGTCTCTTATATTGAATTGAACATGCATAAGCATTATTAATAGTTTCACCAATAATTAATATGAAACAACACCAATATGATGTTGTCATACGTTTTTATCATAGCAATGTTTTCATTATTATTAAAATCCTGTCTCTAATTTTTTTTCTAATAAAATTCATTATTTATTGAAATAGATGCGATAGTTGCATTCACCTCAACTTTTAAGTTGAGGTGAATGGAAACAATAAGTGAAATAATTAATTAGTCATAAGTTGAAAAACTCATCAACTCACAACTACAATATTCATTATTATATTTACAATGTAAACTTCCCGTTTACTAACTCCACTTGTGTCTTATTTGGTGTTAACTAAGTGACATTATTAATAATTATATTTACAATATAAACTTCCCGTTTACTAACTCCACTTGTGTCTTATTTGGTGTTAACTAAGTGACATTATTCATAATTATATTTCCAATGAAACTGCCCATTTATTAATTACACTTGTGTCTTATTTGGTGTAAACAAAGTGATATTATTCATAATTATATTTACAATGTAAACTGCCCGTTTACTAATTACACTTGTGTCTTATTTGGTGTTAACAAAGTGACATTATTCATAATTATATTTACAATGTAAACTTCCGGTTTACTAACTCCACTTGTGTCTTATTTGGTGTTAACTAAGTGACATTATTCATAATTATATTTACAACGTAAACTGCCCGTTTACTAATTTCACTTGTGTCTTATTTGGTGTTAACTAAGTGACATTATTCATAATTATATTTACAACGTAAACTGCCCGTTTACTAATTACACTTGTGTCTTATTTGGTGTTAACTAAGTGATATTATTCATAATTATATTTACAATGTAAACTGCCCATATACTAAATACACTTATCTTGAGTCTTATTTGGTGATATTCAAGGGACATTATTCAATATTTCCATTAAAATAACTTTAAAATGTTACAAAAGTCATAAAAAAATGCATGGTACATTAAATTATATTATAAATAAGTGAATATTGAAAATTTGGACGGACCGTAAACATCCTTAGGTTTATTAAAAATGGGTAACAGCTCAATAATGGATAAAATATTATTTAAATGGACTTAGTGTAAATAAATTGAAAGAAATAATTTGTTAGTTGTTATTCGATTCATTGTTGATCTTTTTGCTCATTCTGGAGAAACTAAGGAATGCAATGGCTGCAATAATTGATTTATTTGTTGTTTAATATTTAAACTTAATACCATTACACTTATTTTCATACTGTCTTGAAAGTTACTTTTGTAATCTTTTTATAATATTAATCCTTTGTTGTTTTTGAAGTTATTTGTTAGCATTGGATTGTTCTTGATAGGTAGACAATATTTTGAGATTTCCAAAGCTTCACATGTTTAGGAAACAAACTCAACGTTTCGACAGGTATAACAATTTCCTGTCGTCTTCAGGTGTTTGCCTATATCTAAAACTTTTTGTTGTTCTATTAACCCAAACTAATTCAAGAAAATACTTAACAATACATGTTTAGATACTACGGGTTACTGTTATGAAATTTAATGTTCATAAAAAAACTATCACACATAACATAATTATATAATATATAATAAACAATATGAAATTGTTCAACAAAACACAGAGCCAGTTATTAAATGAGATACAATAGAAATGCAAAATATGGAAAAAAACCAATAGAACATAGAGCAGGTTATTAAATAGACAAAATATTCAACTTATCCAACCAGCTTCCAATTCCACTGAGGCGGGGGAAGGGGTCCTCGCATCAGTACACCAATGAATACAGACTACACTCACGATACCAACTCACCACTATCGTCAACAACGAACTTTATATATAGGAAATAGTATAGAAAAGTTAATTTGAATTGAAGTGTGTTCACTTAAATAAACAAGTTAATTAAATAGTAAAAAAAAACAGTACTGAGTAATTGTTAAAAAATAGTATAAACTCTAATATAATTTATAAAAATAATGAAACTTACGTCTACTTGACAGAGATCAACGGGTTACTCTGAAAGAAAAAGTTAAGAATGCATAAGTTTGTGTTTTGTTTTCTAGAAGAGCTGAGAGACTTAGACTGTACCTCTTAAACATACATATATTCTACGGAGTTTATTGTTTTTATTAGCAAATTTTATATTGTCTGATGGGAATGAAAATGGCTCAAATATAGGGAGTATTAATTTGTATTGCTATATTTGCTAGCTTTAAATTTATATTGTTTGTTTATTATTGAACTATTCTTTTAACTTGTATACAACTACGATGTTTGATACCAATGTTTTAGTTTAACATTATATAAATATTTTAAACACAAGGTGTTTATATAAATATATACAGTAAGTTAATATATTTTACTTTTAAAACTTAAAATTAATTCACAAAATTGGTATAATTATCAAAGTTCACAGTGAATAGATTTAGCGTGCCTAAATTTATGGGGGACGGCATTTAGAACTCATTTTAAGGGGTAACTGAGACTTACACTTGTTAACATAAAACACATATTAAACATATCCAATGTGGTTCATGTTCCTAGGTAAATAGTGGATAGTTGGTTATATAAAATGAAACAATCAACTGTATATGCAGAGTAGCTCTACAGTGTATAGTTGTTGGTGGATTATGAGAGGGGATAACATTCCTAAAGACCGTTCAATGAATCTACATAAAGTGCGTATGTGTTCCCAACAAGCAATGTTACTGAAATATACTACACCGTTGGCTTTCATTAGAATTCATATGGACAGTGATTTTATTGTCCAACATTATGATAATGTCCAACAAGTATGACTTAATATAAATATTAAAAACAAAGATTGATTAAAAACTTATTCCAAGTGATGTTAAAAAAGTTTTAAAATGAGAAATAACTGTAAAATGATAGATGCTATCACAACAAAAATAAATCTAAATTTTATAATTATTCGCTGAAGTTTCCATACACCAATTAACGATCAAAATAATACGCCTCAGTGGAATCGGGGTAAATCCTGGTTGTAAATATTCTACAGGGATTATAAAATAAAACAATTCAAGAGTATTTTTGTATTATTCTTTAATTAAATACCAGTTTTATTTTAATCAGCTTTTTTATAAGTGTCTAGCTTATGTGTTTTATAGTTTTACAGTAACCGTGCAGTGATCTAATTTTCATTATTTCATGTTAAATGTTTACCACTTTCTCAAATAGCTTTCAGCTATTATATAACATTTGTAAAATTTGAGCTTACTTATCGGCAAATAAATCAGCTTTCAAAGCAAGGGTTAACTGCTGACATTATTATAAAAAATTAATTATATATTTTGATGTACGTATCATGTTAAAACGTTTTTATTTTCTTGGATTTGCATAGTGTAGGCCTAACTTTTAATATTATTAAAATTAATAGTAAAATATTCATTTAGTAGCGTCATGATCTAATATTTTGTAGTTAGTATAAAAAAGTAACAATGACGCTCAATATTTCATCTTAAATATGGCATTTTTCAAATATAAAAGTATAGCCTGGAACTACAATTATAACAGATGCAAAATCACTTATATTAGATTCAATTATGTCCTCATCTAAAGTTTAGAACACATTTTAATAGTACTAACAAAGGGTGCGCTTTAACATTGTATTTAAGTGGACAAATAGCTCTAAATTTAATAGAGAGGCTTTCATACAGCCTACATAGAAAAAAACTCAAAATAGGATCTATAGACTATAGTCCCTGGTAACACCTATCATATAAATATTCTTTATTGGAAACATTTTTTTGTTACAAGACAGTTAACAAGAAAATGATTCAACATATTATGATGACAAAAACACTAACGAAGTTTACATTTTACATTGAATTTACAGACAGATTACACACCACAGTTGTATTGCTAAACCTCTAAACATCGTTGCTAATGTGTGGACTTTTTAAATGCTCTTTAAATAAATGATATGATATTTATAGCCTATATTTTGCTCTTTTACTGAGATTGTAAAAAATTAACAAAGGTAAACTATTTATTTGCAAACTAGTTACCTTGAAATGTTCAGAAAGATAGCCGACTTGGTGAAGCTACAACTGAAAGTCATTAAAGGTCTCTTAGCTACCTTTAACACAACAACTACAACTAGAACTCTGTGGTTTCTATTCTAAGAACTTATGCTACATTTATCTTAATATTGTGCTAAAGTTGTATGTTACAGGCACTTTTATTTTAATACAGAAGCTTCATTTTACAGTGTATTGCAGCCACTGTACCGAAATACTCAAATCAAACATGTATGTACAAATCATACTTCAATGCATACAAAATAATTGTTATATATGCACACAAACTTGTGAGGTTATAATTATTATTTATTTGTTATTTATCTAATTGGATTTAAATATTATTCTCAAACAAACAAAATTATTTAAAGGTAAAATAAGTGCGACAGAAGAAATCTGTAATATCATTACACGTTGTTGAAATACATTATTATTAATGAATATATTTCTTTTACATGTGTCGAGGATGTGTCTGAAGGATTTAGAGGATGATTAACATTGTTCTTATATTTTAACAGGGTATAGTAAACATTTTAAAAATATTCATGTAGTTGATTTATTTTAACGAAAGATAATAGTTCAAAAGTTATTTTATCCACACAATAGTTAATGAAGAAATAACATGAATGTTATTTTTATCGATGTTTTAATAAAAGAGCACTGCAAAGTTAAACGATGTTTTGATATACATCATATGCCTTCAAAGGGACGAATACTCAATACGTTCTTTATATTTTATGAAAAATATTGTTCCTACAGAATTACATATGTCTTTATGTCATTCTGTATAGGAGATTATTTTGGGAGAATTTTAATATACCCAACTTGTTATATTTCTTTGACTTTACGTATCGTAAAAGTAGATTAAAAATAATGTTTTCCTTACATGTTTTTAGAACGTAAAAAGGCTACACGTAGATTGTATAGCAAGCATGACGAAGATATATATTTTGTTATTATATATGTTTTAGCACCATATATAAGAAATTACTTAAATCAATTCTTAACTTTCCAGAAAACAGGTTGAGCACTAGTTTTCAATTCAAGTTTTAGTGTTATATATATTTTTTTAACTATAGAATCTTAATTTATGTTTTTAAATAAACAATATTTATTTAAATCAAACTTAGTCTGTGTATGATTGTATTAAGGTTTTATAGCTCATGCTTAGAACAAACATTTAAGGGATTCGGAGATACTCGATAGAAACAGTAGGTAAAATACATTTTTATCTTAGGTCCATTAGGGAGCACACTATTTTGTACATACGAAATTATCAACCTAATTACGAGGAAGAAATATTGCTATTAAAGTAGTTTAATTTGTATATACGTATTGGTATAGCATGTTACAGTGTCAAGAGATGCTTCCATGTTAAACATATTCTGTCGTGGTTAGATAATTGAAATGTTACACTAATCAGAATAAAGCTCCATTGTACCATAAAATACTGAGAGAACTGAAAGGAACATTAAAAAACGAATGAATTAAATATTGCTTACTAGCGTAGTTTACCGAGAACCAATCTTCTTTTCTTTGATCTCAACAGAATTCAAATAATCTTGGAGGGTAATCTCTTTTTATTCTGTCTTTAAATAGATTTTTTTGAAGTCTATACAAATTATATTCTAAAAACTTATTTAATTCATTAGTTATTTTCAACCACATTTCCATATAAATGTTATATAAAATTTACTTTTACTTAGACTGTATTACTTTACAAATTTCGATGTATGCTAACCAAAAGACAATTTGTTAAAGCGTCATTCAATATGCCCCAGTTAATCACAATGATGGTAACCAACTCGACGGGCAATGAGTCAGTGGAAACTCATTGACTGACACTCGTGGACAGCCCCCGTCAGATACTGACCATTGCCAATGACCACGGTGAAGTAAACACAGTTCGCTGAAGATGAGTCAGTGGACACTCATTGACTGACACTCGTGGACAGCCCCCGTCAGTTACTGACCATTGCCACTGACCACGGTGAAGTAAACACAGTTCGCTGAAGATGAGTCAGTGGACACTCATTGACTGACACTCGTGGACAGCCCCCATCAGATACTGACCATTGCCACTGACCACGGTGAAGTAAATACAGTTCGCTGAAGATGAGTCGGTGGACACTCATTGACTGACACTCGTGAACAGCCCCCGTCAGTTACTGACCATTGCCACTGACCACGGTGAAGTAAACACAGTTCGCTGAAGATGAGTCAGTGGACACTCATTGACTGACACTCGTGGACAGGCCCCATCAGTTACTGACCATTGCCACTGACCACGGTGAAGTAAATACAGTTCGCTGAAGATGAGTTGGTGGACACTCATTGACTGACACTCATGGACAGCCCTCGTCAGTTACTGACCATTGCCACTGACCACGGTGAAGTAAACACAGTTCACTGAATATGAGTCAGTGGGCACTCATTGACTGACACTCACATACATCCACTGGCCACTGCCTGTCCATGGTGAAGTAAACACAGTTCGCTGAAGATGAGTCAGTGGACACTCATTGACTGACACTCGTGGACAGCCCCCATCAGTTACTGACCATTGCCACTGACCACGGTGAAGTAAATACAGTTCGTTGAAGATGAGTTGGTGGACACTCATTGACTGACACTCGTGGACAGCCCTCGTCAGTTACTGACCATTGCCACTGACCACGGTGAAGTAAACACAGTTCACTGAATATGAGTCAGTGGGCACTCATTGACTGACACTCACATACATCCACTGGCCACTGCCTGTCCATGGTGAAGTAAACACAGTTCGCTGAAACTGAGTCAGTGGGCACTCATTGACTGACACTCACAGACAGCTACTGTCAGCTACTGGCCTCTGCCCGATAATCGTACCACATTCCTTCAAACATACGATATTCCATTTTAAATTTTCATTCTACACCCATATTTATTATCTCTTGATTTTTCTAAACCACCTAACCAATTTGATAATTATTGAATTGAATTAATAACTGCCCACAGCAAATTCTTGTTTTAATTGATAACATTTCCCATCACAACGTCGACCTCCGTCTATCATTAGCTCACCATCCAGCAGATAGTCATATCCTGAGTATGGCTACATATTCCAAACACCAAGAACCATAATATTTTCCTAATAATCTTGGAATTATAATGACACTTTAATCAAATTAACTATGGTAGTTTGATATTAAATAACTCCCTAGCATGTAGTTTAGGATGTTATAGTTCATGTAGCAATTGTTATTTATTTTAACGTTAAAAGCCTTAACACAATATAGTTCGTAAATAAGTGAGTCATTAGGTTACTTGAAATAAACTCGTATTTAGATAGTAATAGATTCATTTAGGTAGCCATTAGCAAGTATAAAAGTGTTTTAAAAACTATTTTAAAACAAACCAAAAGAAAGAACATTATTTAGTTTAAGGACTTGGGGAGTTTGTATACACTAAGTAATTCTCAAAATGGTAGCCTTAAAATGAAAACTTAAATCAATTCCCACTTATGTAATTATAGTTAAGAATGGATTCAGATTCAACAGTTAATCTATTACTAGCTAGGCAACATATGTCTAACAAGTTTAGAAACTTTCCTTTACTGAGCAAAGGTGTTTTCAGGAGTATATGTCTATGAAATACAAATTAAATATTGTACTTATTATATTGGATCGTACGCAAGCCGATTACTGATCTACCTGAAGTTGGTTTCTGGAAATTTAATGTCCTAATTATCTAACTAATATATGTCACTATTGTTAATGTAGGAAAGAACTGATTTGCACTAAATATACACGAAAAATTATATTTTAACTTTACATTTTCTTAAAATAAATCTTTAATTATGAGAAATGTATTCCAAAATTCTTAGATATGTTTAAATAAATGTTATAGTAATATGCAACTTTTTGTTGTAATATGTATCCATTTTCTTTTGTAAAATAAAACTATTCATATATGTAAAATTAAACTATCATCGATAGAAATCTGTATTGGCAAGCTCAATAAAAGTATCGGAAACCCAAGTACCGTAATAGTAAGTCAAATGTTATATAATTTTAATATAACTTTATTAACATCCCTCCAACCACTTAAACAAATGGTTTATTCAACACGTGGCTATCAACAATGTCAGTGTTCTGTTTAATACCATATTACACACTTAATTACCTCAGTAGCAACCAATATTGACTAAACTGATGGGTCCTTTATTATGTAATCACTGCTATTACTCACCATATTCGGTATTTAGCTATTCTTTGACTACAATATTAATACAATCCTATATTGTTTGTGTATTGTTTATTTTGTTGATATTCATGAGAAATATTGTAACTCTAAAATATATAAAAACTTATAAACAATCAGTCGTACATAGCTATTACTACAATCTATTATTTTATAACTATCAATTAATGCTGTATTTTTTGTTTATTTCATTTATTTATATTATCCATGTATTTATTTATTTATTTATTAATTTATTTTACAATGCTACAAAACAGCAACAACACCAACTACATTGCAGCATTAAGATTATAATATTTAAATATGCACATGCAGTTCATTATCTCTCAGTCCAAAAGTTCTACAATACACACATTATTCATCATAAAAATGGCGTGTTTAGATTAACAATTTACACATAGATATAACAAATGACAGAAACCAAAAATGAAAACACAAGACTATATAATAAATATAACATGAATTAATATAACATGAACAAAAATCAATGAATACATAAATACTCAGACTTATCCTAATTTGTAACCAATAACATATTTTAAACTCTGTAATGCTGAATAACAAGCAACATTTCATAAACAATTAATCTCAATTAATATCAATTGTCAACAATCTCAACTAAAGTATTTTTAAAAGAATCAAGTGAGTTATAAAAAATGTCAAGTGAAGGTGAATTAACATTGTATAGTCTAATCATTGTATTTAAACTGGAGAAATATCCAAGGTTAGTGCGAGAGTATTTCGGAACAAATAACATAAGGCTACGGGAGTTTGGACGGGGGATGGCAAAGTCCAGTTGAGATAACAGCTTGCTATCATCGAGTACCCCACCCACTAACTTGTGAAGATAGATAAGCATGCTTATCTTGCGTCTTTTTGACAAACTTGCAATATTGAAGATATTTAGTAATTCTGAATATGGAACATCTAATGTATAGTGACCAAATGCCTTATAATATAAAAACCTCAAAAACATTTTCTGTACTGCTTCAATCATATCTATGAGATAATTAACATGAGGATTCCATATTACAGCTCCATATTCAAGTCTAGCTCTAACAAGTGAAACAAAGACTGATTTAATTGCTTCCAAACTATTTAAAAAATTTCCGCATCTTCTTATAAAGCCTAATATTGAATATGCCGATTTGCAAATTGAGATAATATGTTCAGTAAAACTTAATTTTGTGTCAAATAATACACCTAAATCTCTAACAGTTGATTTCCTATTAAATTGTTTTCCCCCCCATGTCATAATTGAATTTAATTATATTTTTGTCTGGTTTTCTGGAAAATGACATAACAACACATTTTTCAAGATTAAATTTTAAATTTGAATTGCTCCACAATACAAGTGCGTTAAGATCTTGTTGTAATTTATAGCAATCACTAACATTGTTTATCTTCGAAAAAAGTTTCATATCATCCGCATAAAGCAGTAATTCACTGTTTTTAATATGTGTTCCCACATCATTGATCATAATTAAAAATAACAATGGACCTAAATTTGAGCCTTGCGGGACACCTGAGCCAGCTATGTATCTACTAGAGGTAAATCCTGCAAAACTAACAAACTGACTTCTCCCGTGTAAATAAGTTGAAAAAAATTTCACACACTGATCATTAGTATTATGAAGTACACAATCTAAGTTTGGGTTGAGGGTTCTCTCATCGGCCCTAGAACTAATTATTAAGAGACAATTAGTTGTTAAATAACTTGTAATATGTATTAAACTTCATAAAAATATAGATTATTTACTAAACAACAAATTATTTCCCGTTAGTAATGAAAATGTCATACCAAAAATAGAAACAACTATGGTTATCAATGGTTCAATAGTTTGGTTATCAATGGTTCAATAGTTTGGTTATCAATGTTCAATAGTTTGGTTATCAATGGTTCAATAGTTTGGTTATCAATGGTTCAATAGTTTGGTTATCAATGGTTCAATAGTTTGGTTATCAATGGTTCAATAGTTTGGTTATCAATGGTTTAATAGTTTGGTTATCAATGTTCAATAGTTTGGTTATTGATGGTTCAATAGTTTGGTTATCAATGTTCAATAGTTTGGTTATTGATGGTTCAATAGTTTGGTTATCAATGGTTCAATAGTTTGGTTATCAATGGTTCAATAGTTTGGTTATCAATGTTCAATAGTTTGGTTATTGATGGTTCAATAGTTTGGTTATCAATGGTTCAATAGTTTGGTTATCAATATTCAATAGTTTGGTTATTGATGGTTCAATAGTTTGGTTATCAATGGTTCAATAGTTTGGTTATCAATGGTTCAATAGTTTGTTTAGAACGCTATTGATATAGACTATTATTATATTATAGTAGTATTAAACTTTGTTATACTATTTTATAGTAATCATATTTTGTTTTCAATGTGTAAATTATTATTTACAGGTATTTCTTTTGTGATTGCTATTTATCTAAATGATATTACTATCGAAACTAGTTATTTAACCTATAACCTTACGTGTACAGTATTGACCCAACCACCCACCTATACACGTAGTATTAGATCTAGTCAACTTTATTTATTAAATCAGAATATAATTCAGATTTTTTAATGTTTGATATTTTGGGATTATTTTGTTTTATAATAAATAGAAATAAAACTTTATAAAAACTGACTAATGGGATTCACTTTATTGTTGTTTAGTAAATAATCTGTTCTTATAAGTTCCTAAATTTGCACTTTCCTTCAAAGGCTGATTATGTTATTTCTATTTAATAAATAAAGAATACAATTTTGTACTCCAAACCACTTCTTACTCACAAATGTTTAATCTTTTTGAATGTTCTTTATTGGTTCACTCATAACTAGAATCTACAGTTTCCGGTGACAACCGCGTCAAGGTACTATCTACAATATTTACAAGATGACCAGACGTTTCGCCCATACTGTGATGTGGCATCCTCAGTGGTTTCTCTGAGACTGAAATCGGCAAGTGACCTTCCAGCTTTATAACAGGTGGTGGGGTGGGGACTGGTTAGCAGGTATGCTGGAGAGGGGGGCGGAGGCACGACCCCGCCCCCGCCCCCCTCTCCAGCATACCTGCTAACCAGTCCCCACCCCACCACCTGTTATAAAGCTGGAAGGTCACTTGCCGATTTCAGTCTCAGAGAAACCACTGAGGATGCCACATCACAGTATGGGCGAAACGTCTGGTCATCTTGTAAATATTGTAGATAGTACCTTGACGCGGTTGTCACCGGAAACTGTAGATTCTAGTTATGACACCGGCCGCTTAAGCCTAAGTTCTAAGAGTATTCACTCATATCTATTTTTGAACTATTTGGTTCCGAGCAAACAATTATTTATTTAATCAACATGTCTTTGTAACTCAACTACTAGTTTTAAAACAAATGTATGTACTATGTAGTAATTATTACACTCGCAATGTTTATCATTTATTGTAGACCTAACAACAAACAAAGGCCTGAATCGGAAACTTTCGGCTCATTCGTCAACATAACTACGGGATTGGGTTACGATATTTTAGTGTCACAGTGTTCGGTATGCAACGAACCGTGTTGTTAGCGCAGAGTATAATGAATGTCACCGCTCGGCTTTGGATTGCGGCAGATTTCATAAAATACTGGCAAGTTCATGTGGTAATTCATCCTATTAACTGTTAGACTATTGCCGAATAGTGTCTAATTTATATATCATTTACCTTATAATGTTTGTCAAATAGTATTCCACACTCCATTAAAACATCATTTTTTTATTTTAAAACAAGAAGGTATAGGTCAGTTCAATACGTAATATTCAAAATAACGGAGTTTTTTTTAATTAAGTAAAGCGGTCCTACATTTTTCCAAAAGTTTTATTTTTTAGGTTACCGAAAACAGTTATATATTGTGTACAAATAAATGCAATTTTAACTGTTGGTGATCACAGATCTGCTTGATAAAGCAGTTAATCTTGAAGATTTAAAAACAGAAACTGATATCGAAAATGTGTTTAATATGTGAAATAAGGTATCGACCACGAAATGCTTTATATAGTTCAACATTTACTGATAATAGCAGTTGTTCTTACAAAATAGGCATATATTTAATTAAAGAATGCACTTAAATACGAATACCACGTTTTACACGCTGTAATGTAAATTTCCACTAAATTTATATCAAAACGTGAATAAAGATACACTTTCCCTGATGTACATATCTTGGATTGATCATAAATAGTGACATCTACCTTTGTGATCAACAATAATAATTGGGCAGGACAGTAAATCACCTTCATGTTTTATTTATTGTATGTAGGTGTTCTAGCAGCATAGGGGAATCGTTCCACTACTAAGTTGTCTGTCATTTAAGCATACAACTTCCATAACAGTGCTTAGTTAATATATATAATTAAATTTACAAGTTTGATTTATTATTTGTTTAATTATTCATTGTGTTTTTGGTACTATCATTTGTTATTTAAATGATTTTTAATCATTTAATTTAATCGTTCTGAGATTGATTCGTTGGTGTTAACAAACCAACCAACAGTCACAGATACTAATTATGTATTGGGTGGGGCTTGCTTTTGCACCACCAGCACGCGGCATTCTGTCATCTTGTTGTCATGACAATTTCAAAATTAATTTATACAGTGCAGGAAGTGTAGTTCTCTTTCTCACTTCCCACTCAGTATTTGTCACTCACACCAGCGCGTTCAATAAATCGTTTTCTAAGCGGCCTATTTATATTCCTTCAATTCAATTTCGGAAATGCTGTCAATTATTGTCCCTCATTGAAAAATTTTAGATTGAAACATTCAATAGTATATGCAGACAATTGATAGTCTAGTTGTGATATTATGATATAACTATCACTTTTATGCTAGCAATTTTTTAGGTGTAAATTATAGTGAACTTATCAAAAATCAATTAGAAGTGTATTAAGATATTCAGTGGAGTGTGCGTCACCACGGTGGTGGAGTGACCCTGTTTTATGCGTCGGGCACTGCGGTCCACAGTTACACATCAGCAAGCCTCTCAGCCTACCGTAGGGGTCGTAGGTGGAGGAGTGCTATGAGCATTCTTGAGACTGTTGTATGCTTTGAGCACTGTTTCCATAATCAGCACAGCAACAAGCCTTTAAGCATACCGTCAGGGTCGTACGGTTGAGGAGTGCTATGAGCATTCTTGAGACTGCTGTATAGGTTGAGCATTGCGGTCCACAGTCATCACAGCAGCAAGCCTCTCAGCCTACCGTTAGGGTCGCATGGTGGAGGAGTCCTATGAGCATCCTTGAGCTAGTTGTATGCGTCGAGCACTGCGGTCCACAGTCATCACAGCAGCATGCCTCTCAGCCTACCGTTAGGGTCTCATGGTGGAGGAGTCCTATGAGCATCCTTGAGCTTGTTATATGCGTCGAGCACTGCGGTCCACAGTCAGCACAGCAGCAAGTCTCTCAGCCTACCGTTAAGGTCGTATGGTGGAGGAGACCTATGAGCGTCCTTGAGCTTGTTGTATGCGTCGAGCACTGTGGTCCACAGTCAGCACTGCAGCAAGCATCTCAACCTACTGTTATGGTCGAACGTTGGAGGAGTGCTTTGAGCGTTCTTGAGCCTGTTGTATCTGTCGAGCTTTGTGGTCTACAGTCAGCACAGCAGCAAGCCTCTCAGCCTACCGTCAGGGTCATATGGTGGAGGACTGCTAAAGCATTCTTGAGCCTGTTGCGTGCATCGAGCACTGCAGTTTACAGTCAGCAAAGCAATCGTGTCTTTCAGCTTGCCGTTAGGTTCGTACGGTGGAGGAGTGCTACGAGCATTCTTGAGCCTTTTGTATAAGTCGAGCACTTCGGTCACAGTCAGCTTCTTGACTTACCGTTAGGGTTGTGACTCATGTTGGTCCGGACGCAGGGGATATTTCATAATGATATTTTATTTGTAACTTTAATGGTTCCTTTGTACATAATTTGCATTTTATTTGCTACCAAAGCATATATGTGCCTACCAATTGTGTTTTTATGATTTAGTTAAGGATGTATTTTCCTATTTAATTTTTTTTACATTGAACAAGAATGTAAAGTGAAATCGTACTGCTTTAACCAAACGTATCTGTATATTTCAATGTTGTCTAGGTAATATATGATAAGTTCAAAATACACCATGCATTGTAGTTTTCCAACGGTAGGATGGGCCAAACACGTTACAGTTCTTTTATTTTTATTTAGGTTTCATATATTGAAGCTAATTGTTTAAACAAAAGTTTCTAGTTTATCGTATTTAGAAATATTTATTGGAAGATTTTTTTGTTTTTAGATTTTTCGGGTTCAAATCATCAAATATTCGCTTTTTTTAATTTATAGGTTACAGCTTATAAATTTTCTAAAAAATGAACCAGCTAGACAAAATGCTTGATAAAGATTTTGTTGGATTTAATCAGATCATTAAAAGCTACGAATTATTTTGTAAAATTTACAAACGAAAACATACAGACTTCCTGTTCATTATGTTTATTTTGACCCAAGGGACAGTATGCCAAAGTTTGTAAAATGACTTTGAAAAACAAACCGTTATGTATGGTGAATTTATGTGCGTTGGTTACGTATTTAAATGGAATATTAATATTGTATAGGCCAGTCAGTTATAAAATATTACCTTACATATTTGTTAAGCCAACTAATTTGACAAAATATTGTAAATTCTCCTCGCACTTTAAAAATATTCCTAAGTCCTATACTAATTTCTTGAGAACTTACCTAGAACGTGCATAAAAGATAATTCACCACAGGGTCTATAAGAACACTAATTAACTTAAATACAATTATTGTATTGATTGCTGAAGTGATCTATACAGAAGACTAGTACAGATTCATTAACCAATAATGTTCGTTTGGTACATGAGAAGTAATAGATTTGCTTGGTCAGAAAAAACTTTTACTTTGTTTTAATGAATTGTCCTTAATTTTGTCATGTAAGCAGAAGTTTTTTATCAAATTACATAAAAGTGGAAGATATGTTTGTGAATTTGTTTTTGTTAACTTGTTCTTCGGTTAAGACTAGCTTGTTAACTAAATTGCTTTTAATCATAATTGGAGAACTAAATTTTTAAGTTAATATGTTTAATCAATAATTTATATTAAACTATTAATATAGAGGAGGTTTATTAAGTGTTTTTCAAAATATCTAGTGAACGATTTTTCCTTTGTGAAATTGAATCTCGAGTTTTGCTACTTTCGAAAGTTTCAAAATGCCGTAAATAAGCATTATTAACTTCCGAACTGTTAGCGTAAGTTTATGTTTTGTTGTTGTTTTAACCCAAGAAAATTATTAAAATATTTATCACTAATGATCAATTTAAAAATTTTAAGACAATTAGATACAATATTCACAACTAAACTAGAGGGATATTTAAACTCCCCCGGTTTATAACCTGTAAATAGGAACTATGTACATTATTACAAGATAATAACATCTTATTTTCCAAACACTCTTCACATTTTTTACATGTATATTTCAAAACATTTTAAAACAAACATATTCTCCTATAAATGTGAGAGCCACTTTATTATTTTCTGAGACAATAACATCGTCTTAACCCTTAGTAGTATATTCAAAAGCAATATCACTAAAATCTAAGTTTCTTCAACACGATCTTGTTCAGTAAAGAACAAATCTTTTATTTCAAAAACTTCATTAGAAGCGGATACAACTTTAACTAAACAAACAGTCTTATTTTTTCCGATTCAAGCACTTGCACAACAGAAACGTTATAACATCCCCCACATATTTATCTTTATAGGCCAAGCCCTGCTTCTAAGTTGTCTGTTTGAAACTTACCTAACAGCACATACTTAAATTTAAGATTATTAAAAAATTATTTACATATAAGTATTATAGTATTTGCAGTGTGTCAAGGCCACATGAGTATCAACAGTCAATTTCTCGTTTCTTTTTCGTTGGTTGTGTACCGGGTCTTTTGACCGGTACATTTCGTTTTTTTCGTCGTAGTCTGCCGGGCTGCCTGAGATTCGCTTGTGCCCGGCGATTCGCGTACTTTGGTGGCCGTTGGCTCGGATCCGTTCGTTCCGTGTTCCAGCTTTCGTCGGTCCGGTTGGTCATTTTCTAGTCGTTTCTCTGCAGCTGCTCGGCAAGTTCACAATGTCAGGCTAGAGACTCCTAAACGTAAGTGTTCATTTGTAATTTATAATATCTAATCACCCTTTTGGTGAAAATACTTTGTTTAAATAATATTCAACGGGCTTACTTGTGTTTTCAGAGTTTTGTTAAATTTGTGTTCTTTGTCTAGATGTTTCTCAGACTAGGTTAAAGCCATGTGCTCAATGTTACAGTTTTACCAGTAATTGCTTTATTATATCTTGTTTTATTTTCAATTGTAATTCTGTATAATGTTTATTGAGCCTTTTTTTCAGTTGGAGTTACCGATATATCATATTTTTGTTCATTGACAATAACCTAGCCTATCTGTGTAGTTTGATTTTCATGTAATAACCTTTTGCTCCTGTTTCAATAGCCTAGTTTTCAGTTTGTCATTCTTAGTTCCATATACGTAATTAATTCTTTGGTAATTTGTTAAGTTGTAGTTTGTCTTAAATCGGTTTTCCAACATAATTTTTTATAGCCTAAAAATGGATCTTTTATTTTTCTAGTGTGCTAATCATGTATAATTGTGTCTGTTCTTGTTTTGTTTTGCCATTTCATGTTTATTAGTTGTTATGTGTATTATTTTTGTAAAAGGGTTTGGCTGTTCTATTTTTAATGGCTGTGTTTGGCCTTACAGTCCAGGGTCCTCGAGTGGGACATCTTCCCTCAGCCTGTCATCCGGAGAGAGTTCGACCATCCACACTGCCAGCCTGGCCAGAAGACCATGTATAGAGGCCATTGGTGACCCTGCTGCCCCACCTACATCTTTGGGTATGAGTCTTCTGTCCTCAGGTCAGTGCTTTCCATCTTGTTTTCCCGGCGGCTGAGCTGGGGGTTGATAATACAGAAAAAAAAGAAGAAAAAAAATGTTTGTGGAACTGTATGTGGCCTAGGCGTAAACTTGAACAGTGATTGATGCAACACAGCCATGGGGGACCTATATAAACTTTTTTTATTTAAAGAAAAAACTTGAAATACCAAGAACTTTTAATGTTAATATTTATTGTTATGGAGTTTAATTAGTTTATTTTCTTGTTACATTTGTTTAGATTTTTATATTTGTTAGGTCCCCATTGTTAAATCATGTTATTATTTATTTATATGTTTAGGCCTAGTTATTTGTTATTTATTTTTTTGTTAAGTGTATTAGGGGTGTTTTGAAGTGAATTTTTACTCGAACGGTACCGTGTTATATTTTCTTTTAAATTATTTAATTTTTAAAAATTCTTCACCAAAAGGGGATTATTGTGCTTTTCTTAACTTCTAATTTGGAGCTGCCCAGGGATTCCGGCTTACTCCCTGGCCCCGGTGGAATCATGGGATGTGGGCTAAATTGCCGGTTTAATTGTTGTGATCCAAAAGTTCTAAATTTTCACTTTTATTTGGGCATTAAATTTTTCGCACGTTTTGGGTGTCTCAGGCTAGGCTGCAGATAGGCCATGTAGTTGTTAATTGTTATATTGGGTATTTGTAGAGTTTGTTGTTTTTGTAGCGTCTGTATCATATTGTTAATTTTTGTTATCTTGTTATTTATTTAAGTGCGAATTTTTGTTGTGGCTTTCTGCCTATTGATATTGTGGCCTTCTGCCAGCCAGTTTTTTTTCTTGGTAATAAATTAGTTTTGCTCAGCTGCCGAGTTTTATTTTGGACCCTCCAACTGCCACCCGTGATCCCATCGCTTGACTTGTTTTGGGCCCTCCCCCAGTTGGCACGCTTTCCAGCTTTGGTGGGGGGGATGGGTCTCAGTTGCTTGTACTTTCTCCTTGAACTAAAAGATTATTCCATGCCTTTATCCACTTAAAAAATTTACTTAAAAATAAAAAATGCTTATCTGTCCAAGTTTTCACTGGGTCTAAAAACTAATTGTTAAATCTCACTCCCTTAAATGAGGTTTTTAAATTCACTACCTTCCACCATTTAAGAACTGTTTAGAAAAAGGCTATTGTTTTTAAAAACATGTTATTATTAAAATTAATTTTAGAGCCATGGTACTTTAGGGCAGCAACAGGATCAATCTCATCAAGTAATTTATATACATAAATCAACATTTTGGCTTTTTACAATAGTATGAAATAATAGGTTTTTTATAACGATGGAGCTATTTTAATAACATTACACTCTTATAACTTTTTTAATACTTTTAAGATGTGAAATGCTTGCAAAATTAATTTTCTTAAGGTCATTGAAATCAGGAAAAACAAAAGATTGATCATAGTCTGATTGGTTAGCCAATTATTTCTGATACATTTAAAAAGATGAGAACTGTTTTAAACATAACAAAAATGTCTTGTTTCGTATCATGAGGATTAAAAAAAAATACTTTCTAAGCGTTCCTCAACAAACTTTTGTGAACGCAGCTCTGTTGACTCTGTTGTTGCCAGAAATTATAGTTAACACTGTGTACCCAACACCTATTAACACATTTAACACTTAAATTAATTTATGTAAGTAATCATAAGTTAGATCTACAAGGAAATAATCCCACAACATCTTTATATGTGAAAGGAGTGAGAAGACCATAAATGCTTGAATGGTCGTGGCTATACCTACAGATTCATAATTTAGATTATGAGCAATTCCCTCCAACTTGCCCGCTTTATAACTCATTTCTGGTTTTGCATACATTTCATCCATCAGTACATTATAAATATTTTTATTTTCTTTCAAACAAGATAACTTCTTTTTTAAATATCTCACATGAGTCGAATCTAAACCAGAGATACCAGTGTCTTGGTTCATGGTAAATCATTGTTAATAGTGAGGATAAGGCATAGTAAAAATCTTAGCTTCCTTTATATGTTTGTATGCTGCAGGAAAACAAAAATATAGAGTGGCAAACCATACAAGGGAGGTTGTACAATATTTAAACCTTCTTTGAAATTGCTAATTTAAGTTGTTCTTTTCAAAAACGTAATTTTTTACTTACATTATTGTCTCCTCTTTCCTCTAACTTCGGGTATTTCTTTAATTTCATTAGTTAACCTAACTATTATTTATTTTAGATTAGACACTTATCATTTTTTAAATTGTCTGAAAAAGTACCCAAATAAGCATGGTATGTTACTAAAATATTATTTTTAACTGTACAAAGAGATAAATCAATATTATTATTTAAGGAAATAGTAACTACAGGGTAAATTTTGTCTTTCAGAGAAACTAAGAATAAAACCAGTTGGTTTCATTGTGTTTTGAATACACATATGTCGAGTATAAATTACACTCCTTCTTATAATTATTTACTAGGCTAATAAAGGAATCAAATGTGTCTAGTCATTCTTTTTCTTAAATTAGGATGTTATATCGCTTTTCCGCTTCAATCCTCCTTTCCTCCGGGTCCTTCCTCTCAGGAGGGAGATCTTTGTTAATGTAATGCGGAAGACTTTTAAAAATTGTGGGAACTGCATCGTCTCTGAGTTTTAACCTATCCCATTTTACAGTCAAAATACCTCCATCAGATCGACTCATAGAATCTTCCCTAATGATGAATCTTTCATTGAAGTGTTTTATACATACACGGAAATTGGCAGATATATCATAGTCATCTTTATGGATGGCTCTTAGCCAGTTTGGAATGTCCTGTGATATTTCGGGAAGCAAAAACATTAATAAAAGGCTTAACAAAATTACTTTTACATTCTGGAACACAACATTTACATGGCATATTAATAACAGGTTCCACATATCACCGTCTCATAAGTATAAATCAGTCAACAAACAACGTAAAATGTGAGTGATACTGTGATTACTTGACAGCCACGTGATTGTGGTGATTGGCGTTGTCTGCCGTCCCCCCATGCAGTGAGTTGAGCTGTGATTGTTGGGGGAGCAGCGTGGCTTGGACGTTCCGACGTTATCGCAAGATAACGGAGTCAAGCAACATAGAGGGCAGGGCCGCCCAGAGGGGGGGGGGCAAATTGCCCCGGGGCCACACAGACTTAGTTCACAGAGGGAGCCACATTTCATGCAACAAAAAAGAAAATACTAAATAATCTACTAGATAAGAAACGATTCAGGCCTGTTAGCCCAGTCAATGAAGGGTTTTATTCGCAACTAATTAGGGGAAAGCTGGATTTTTCCCTGATGATAGACCATGATAAGAGGTACATTTTCCCAAAAGTCCCCACTTCTCCCCCTTGTGCTTCCCCCCTACCCCCCCCTTGAACATGTTATTTGCAAGCTTTCGCTATAACGCGCATATCTCAGTTGTTGTTAGTCCAAAAATGGTTTATTTTTTTTTGTTGTGTTTGTCTATAGACGAACTACAAATGTTATCAAGTGGATTTTTATTGTAAAACTAATATTAAAGGCACCACAAAGTGATTAACTAAAAAAAATATATGAATTAGGGTGACGAGTTTGCAGTTTTTTCTGTATATCTTTTTATAACATAACTATAATAAAACATTGCTCATAAAATATTGTAGCAAATATAATTATATTTCAATTGATACCCTTGGTGTGTTGGTATCGGGTAGTATGAGGCCCTAAAGGTATTTTCAAAGGGAGCGCGCACGTCTGGTTTCGCCGCGCTGGAGGTGTTATCTTGAGTTGCAGCATGCAGCGTGCTAACTAGCTAGCGTGTTATCGCACATAGACCTACTATTAACTATGGTTCTACATATAATAGTGTGTTATCTTAAAATTATGTAACAATAGCAATCACTGTATTTAATATTATTTTAGTTATGAAAGTGTTAGTAATGGTATGTGTAAAAGAAATTAAGTTTTAAAAACTGTAGTAACTGCCAAATATAGACTTAAACATTGGAATACACTCAGGCTTACTAGGAAAATACAGTTGTCTTATATATAAATGTATTATTTATAGGACGCAATTTTCAATTTTGCCAGTTTTGGTTCGGGGGGAAGACTTCCCCTACCCTAAAATTAGGGATTTCCATTATCCACCACCTATGGACCTGCCGTGTTCCGGACTGGCAATAACCGGCAGATGTTGTTTGTTAGCTAGACATTGCAAATGTCTTCAAACAAATGACATCATCAGGGACCACCCACCCATCTCAATGAATTTCCTTTGCTTCAATTTGTTAAAATATATTTAACTGAACACAACAAAATATTTTAATTAAATGTTACAAAACATATTTACAATCTGTATATACATATTTACAATGTCTATTTCGAAAGTCGTTATGGAAAATGAATAACATTAATGCATTAGAGATAATACTTTAGTACTACTATTACTCGTCCAATAGAGAATCAACATTCTCGTTGTAAGATGAAGCATTGAGACATGACAAACCGTTACAATGTTCGCACATTGGAGAACAGTTCATTCCTGATTTTCTGCATCCGCAGTAAGAACCGCAGGGAGTCTTGCACTTGCATGAGACAAGTCGGAGAAGGTCATCATGTGCAAACACTTTAGTATTTGGCACAGGTCTTAAACTCTTCGTTTTTTCAGAGTGTTCATGACACCATCCCCATTCAGTAGGCTGAAGGGGGTTGTCTAACCACCACTGTAGCTGAAGATGTACTCTCAAGAGATGCTGATAAGCAGCCTCTGAAGTAGGCGGTAGCTTTGCCAAGTTAAAATTGGATCTAAGACTAGATTTGCTTGTGAGTCTTGTGAATCGAAAGTATCTTGCTTCATTTAAGCTTGAGTACGTACTAAGTCCATACATTGCAAGGAAAAATCTTTCTCCTTCCTTCAATAGTTTGTCACGGGAAGCCTCTTTCTTGATGAATTCTTCTGCTAGACATCTCGCTTTAGAGTCATTCTTCAAAAGGTCGGCTGCCTTTACCTTACCCACGCCGAATAACGCTGAGGTTGTATCACACCCAGATACTGCATGTGCGAACAAAAGAAGTTTCCTGATTGTGCTATGTAGTATTATGAGTTTTTGGATGCTGTAATACACTTCTGACGAGTTTTTACCTGTAGTAATTTTACAAAAAAATATTGACTTCTTTTCTGGAGCTAATGCTACCAATAATACCAATAGGTCCGTGTCTGACCCAACACCAATAGTTGGTGAGAATTCATCTGTGTTATTGAGCCCAGTTTTGATTATGGCCACATCAGCGTCTCCTTCTGCAGTTACAGAATCAATGTTTTGGATTGTAAGCTCAGAACATAAAGCCTTGATTATCTTTTTTTTGTTATTTTTGTTTGAGAGGAAAAGTTCTTTCTTCGTTACACATTTTGTGTGGGATTCAAAATCTATGGTGCAAGAAGAGTTCTTCGATGATCTCCAGGATTGCTCTTGCTCTTTGGTTGTTTGTTCATCAGGATAACCATCAAAAACAACCGTGCAGTTCCTTCCATAATGGGTTAAAACAAAGCTGCAGTAGTTTTGAACTATGTCTCCATACGTCACTTCATTTGGCCAAGGTACATAGTGCAGCAAAAAGCCACCATCAACAACCGTGTATGCGTGTTGGAATGGAAGTTCTTCAATAATGCCTTCACTAAAGACTTTGGTGAATGACGATTTAGTTCCTTTGCGCAATGATAAATCGTCAAACATTGATGGTGGAGTGCACGCTAATTCGTACTCCAAGTACTTTTTCAGTTTGTTTGGGGAGTCACACACACATAATATTCGGTTGAAAAGTTGTTGGGGGTTAACAGTAACTGCCTTGGATCGCACCATAACTGTCTTGTGAGTAGCTTGCGTAACAACCATATCTTTTTGGTGTAGTTTCATCTCTCCAAAACTTATTCCGGTCATCTTTTTCATTGCTGCTACACCAACTTCATAAGCGTTATCATAGTTTACACTTTTGTTTGAAACAAAACCAGATTCTAATGAAACAAGTTCCCCAGACAGTTTTGTAAATGGGTTATACTGTCTCAACCATTCTGTAAACTTGTCAATATCACATTCATCCCTACGTTTTCTTGAAGCTCGGAGCTCCACGTGCTGCTCATTGAATGTCAGGGAACATTCAAGGTACTCTTCAACTGCCTCGTGAACTTTTAAACAGTACGGGGTTCCTAGAATCCATTTAGATAATGTATTATCCGAAAACCCTCGACCGTGAATTAAACCTCCTATAGCTTTCATTGGGCGCATAAGAGACTGTTCTATTGACATGTCTGTCCAAACACCCGACCAAAAGTGTCCTTTCCTGCGAACTGTGAAGTATCCTTTCTTCGTAAATACTTCAAATTCTTCCTTTGTTAGTTTAGAATCTAACTGCAACATTTCTTGTACATACATGTGTGCTGACGTGGCGTAAGGTAAGTGCCCGGCAGCGTGGAAATACGGCAAAAATTCCAGACAGGTGTGTAAGTGAATGTCCCAGTTTCCAGTTCTTTCAGCAAAAATGAATCTTAACATAAGATCAACGCATGTTAATAGATTAATCCACAGTTTTGCTGTTCTGCTTGAATTTCTTATCCCAACTAGAATCTCTTCAATTCTGTAAATGTCTTGATAAGTTGATTGGTCTGTCTCGAAATCCTCCATGTCTCTTTCATGGTTCAACAACTGGTAGTAAACTGATTCTAACTTCTTGAGTTGTTCATCTAGGTGTGGGTACTGTTCTCTCAACACAATAACAAGGGATACTGCTGTAAGAGTGAATGCCCGAATACTTAGTAGAGTACGCATGACCACTTGCGCGAAACCAGACGTGCGCGCTCCCTTTGCAATGACCCTTAGGGCCTCATACTACCCGATACCAACACACCAAGGGTATCAATTTAAAGGTAATTATATTTGCTACAATATTTCATGAGCAATGTTTTATTATAGTTATGTTATAAAAAGATATACAGAAAAAACTGCAAACTTGTCACCCAAATTCATATATTTGTTTAGTTAATCGCTTTGTGGTGCCTTTAATATTAGTTTTACAATAAAAATTTACTGGATAACATTTGTAGTCCGTCTATAGACAAACACAACAAAAAAAAGAAAACCATTTTCGGACTAACAACAACTGAGATATGTGCGTTATAGTGAAAGATTGCAAATAACATGTTCAAGGGGGGGTAGGGGGGGAAGCACAAGGGGGAGAAGTGGGGACTTTTGGGAAAATGTACCTCTTATCATGGTCTATCATCAGGGAAAAATCCAGCTTTCCCCTAATTAGTTGCGCATACAGGCTTTTTTTAGTCTTTATTGACTGGGCTATGTATCAAAATATAAAAAGTGATATTAGGCCAGATAAGTTTTCCAGTTTTAGTTTTAAAACATTTAGACTAAACCATTGGTTTCATAGCAACCAGGGAGCTTTTGGAGCAAGTAGTATACTGGTCTTTGAAGTTTGTCAGCGGTCGACATAGTGGTATGACAGCATACGGTCTGGTTGGTGTGTGACTGCAACTGTACTCCTCGCCAGTTGTCTTGTTTGCGAACAAGTGTAAAGGCATGCAGCTTGTGAACACACCAAAATATAAATTCCAGTTTGCGAACATATAAATATACTTGAGTGGTGTGGACAGTGGGCCACTTCAATGAAATGTCCTGTTTTCGTACACTATTTATATAAAACATGTCAAAAGACCCACTAACTTTACATTTGTATTACTCAAAACTCCGTTTTTGGACGTGTTTAATACAAGGTGGACAAGAACGTTTCTGTATGTTTTATTTTTTTTAACCATTGATGTGGCAAAGAATACCTGAGGTATCGTTTTAAAGTGTTTCCCCAGTGGCAAACGATACCTGAGGTATCGAATTTACAAGCCTATTTTTAGCGGCTATTTTTTCATACAAATAACTATGAAATCCTATCATATTATATATCATTACACTCGGAATATTCTCAAGAGTAAAATACTGTAATTTTATAAAGATACTATTAAAAATACCTTCGCAAAAAATTATAAAAGACTAATTACAAAATCTGCACTCCACAAATATCCCCGCGCCCGAGCGTATACACAAAAGATCACACGTTTTTCCCTCCACTTTTGGCCAGGTTATTGTTGTGTGGGAAAGATGAGAGCTACATCCCTGAATCAGAATTTTCCTAGGCAACACGACCAACTGTTTGTATTCATTCTAAAATGTCGATTTCTTATTATTTGATTTTTATTTGAAGTGATGTTTTCTTGTTTTCTATAATGGCAAACGATACCTGTAGGTATCGAATTGTTTTCGACCTGTTGCTAAGTAACTGTATGGTTTATATGATCGATTTTTATACCATTCGACGCGTTATGAAATTGTCAACAAGGATTAAACATTTTGGGAGGCTATTTATAGCTTGACCTTGTTTATTTTACCTGTCGAACGGGACGTATGATAAGAGCACATGTCAATGTAAGCGACTCAGATGAGTAAATTCAAATAATTGTATATATAGTTATAGATAAGTGTTTTATTTTTTTAATTATGTTGTTATATGTTATTTCATGTTTATGTACTCAGATACTTGGATTTGAGATCCTGGAGACATGATTGTGCTAGTTTATTTGCAAAAACATTTTTCTCAAATTTCACAATTTCAACTATTTGTAAAAAAAAAACAAAAAAACTAATGTCCAATAAAACAAAAAAATGTATCTTTTGAAAGGTTATTTTATATTGTACTCATTAATAATAGGTTTTATCAAATAAATGTAAGTTTACTTATTTTTCTGCGTATTTATTTGCATATACCTATAATTTCATAAATTAACACTTTTTCAAATATTTACAAAAATAAAACAAAATACAAGAAATTTGAAACAAAATTTTACTATATCTTGAAGACAACCTTTTTTCATACATATTGTATATTTTGATTATTCCAGTAAAAATTGTAGTATATTTTATAATTGTGGTTACTTTTCAATTTTATAACTCAAAATGTACAAACTTTTATATTTTACTGGTAATAAAAATTTTTGATGTGAATATATAACATTGTAAAGATAACAGACATATTATGTAGTTATTTCTGAACAAAACAATATAAAACATGATACATTTTAGTGCAAAACAGTATTTTTTACAGAATTTTGAAGTATAAGGCTCAAAACAACAAAAACTGGCCTGCCACTATAGAGATTTTAAGCTGCCATGTATAGGGTTAACTTTAATTTCAAAAGTATGTACTACTTCAAACTAAATTGTTATACTTGTCCTAAATTCAACTCTATCTTGGCTTTTAGTGGTAGGAAAATCAATCGCTTGATCACATTACTATCCTTACAAAACCATTAGTTATGATATATTACTATTATAAACTTAAGATAATACAGCAATTGCGAATTGGTTTGTATTTGTAGTGGTTTGTTGATTAACCTTTTATACTTACTTTGTATTTTTTCACAAATTCTGTTTGTTTAGATAAATAATCTTGATTTAGTGTTTCGAAAATCCCTTGACTCATCGTAGCAAAATAATAGATCTATATGATGTGAAAACGAGTGAACAGTAACCTGCGGCTTAAAGTATGCAAATTAATAAATTGTAATATAAAAGTGGAAGCCTAAGAACAACACAATTAAATAAGCAAACAAAATTATAGTACAAACATTTTAAATCTGTCATTTTAAAAAGATCGAAAGGTCTTTATGAGAAAAGGTTCTTACAAACTTTGTTTCAAAGCTAGTAGTAGGCGGCAGCACTCCTTTCCAACGTGGTAACGTTGCACTCTTTCCCGGCACTGATCAGCTAATTTTTCAATATATGCACAAAATTTAAGAAATAGTAGTCGTATTTCAGTAGTAACTGTGTTTTGCACCCAAAAAACCCGCAGGCAAAATATACAATGTTGTAACAACGTGGCTGGAAGAGTTCAATTAATTGTCATGAAGGGTAGATCGGGGACATCGTCAATCATTAGTCTGTTTGTTTACTGTCGTTCAGTAAAGAAATATTTTTTTATTGTTGTATTTTATAGAGTGATATTTCTGTAATTTAATGCGTTCTTTTGAATTTCTTAGTAAACTACTATAATTATCAATTAATTTAATTTGCTATAATTAATATTCCATTTAAAGATTTTGAGAGAACAAAAAGCTAAAGTTTAGGCCCAGTAATTTATGGTAACGTTTTATTGAAATCAATTAAAATAGACTATAAATGTTTCAATATAGTATTGTAATATACTGCAAAGTAAATTATATATTTTTACAGTATAAAAAGAATAAATTAACGATGAAACCACTAAATTACAGTAGATTTCTAGGTAGGGCCTACTTAAATCTGGTAAATATGCATACAACATCACCGCTCACTTACCGGATGTACAACAATATGTGTGTATGATGTATTACATTCAACTTGTCCTACGCTATCGTGGGAGGAATTGCGTGGCATAATCTTGTCGAAAAATTATAATTTTGTTACGTTCTGTACTATCCGGATTCATCTTCCATCATATTTAACCGGTTAACCAGAGTTTACTGTACATGCAATTTGTTTACTTTCTCTCTACTGTAATGTTTCCTTTGACATTTTAAATTTACTAGTTATTATGACATGGATGTTCGTAAAGACATTTTACCAATATATTATGACATAGGTCTTAATGAAAATAGGAGCTTTTAAGTACACCGTTAATAGATAAAACAGCTTCATCATTGTTCAGATTTGTACTACTCATTTTGAATAATATATGTTTTGTGACATTTAACTTGCTGTAACTCTTTTATTGTCTGGTTTAATTTACCCTGAAACTGTAACAGAAACAGGGGTGTATTCTCAACATATTCAGTAGAGTAGCTCTTGATTAAAAACCAATTATGCCCACGTACAGGTTGTTCCCAAACAAATAGCATAATTGATTAATGTTGTCATTCATTAACATAACAAATCTACGACCAATCAAAATAGTTTTCATAATTTTTTACTGTCACTGACAATCATTAATATTGTCATTAATGATTAATATTGTCATCAATGATTATTTATTATTAATAATATTAATAATAAATAATCATTAATTTTTATATTTTTGACAATCATTAATACAGTATTTATTTATTGTTTGTTGCGTGATAAGTGAAATTAACTAAGATTGAACCACTGTACGTGTATTGTTGAGCGGGAGGGTCAATACCACTGTTCGTGAATGGGTGTGTCAATACCACTGTCACTGTACGGACGTGTACACTGTGATGTACATCAATGATATAGTACCCAATTTGACAGACATAAATTTTACTATGTTTTATGCTGAGAAAATTGAGTTGGTACAAAATGCCTTTTATGCATGTGAAATAAAAATTGAATAGTTTTAAAGTTTAGCAAGAAGACAAAATAAAATCATGAATATAAACTAGATGTTTTAATGTCCAACATCAATAAGCTACGTACCCAATGGTCTACAACCTGTTTTGAAAACAGTAACATAACCTCAACTCTCAGTTGACTGTTTTTAAAGCACTAGATGTTCGCGCTCGCCAAATTATTTTACTTCGTGAACAGTCAGCCACTTGCTCTTTAGCTAGCGAAGCCAAGTGGCCTATACAAATTTATTGGCCCCTCACTCCCTCACCCACAGCTAATATCATTGGCGAGGATGGCTCCTCAACTGGCAATCGAAGAGCTGCTGCGCTCAACTATGCAACTGCCTATGCAACTGACTGCTTGGTTCGTTATTACGCGTATTTATTTAATATTAAAGAATAGCAGTTTTTTTATAAGAGATTGATGTTATTGTAGCGGTAATACTTAAGGAAATGTTTTAAAAGTATGTGACAATTAGAGAAAAACTTACCGGAGCTTCGCAGCTAGCCTTGAGAAAACGTCCATGAACAAGAATCTTAATTACAATAGTAATCTAACGAAAGAGATGGTAAGAATATCGTAGAATGTGCTAAAAGTGAAATATCAATTATAGTATATTTGAAAATCAGAGTAATTAAATTTATTTTGAAGTGAAGGAAGGGGCGACATGGTAAACTTTGCCCCGGGGCCACCAAAAGTCTCTGGGTGGCCCTGATAGAGGGTGGCTGTCACTTGGATGTGTGGTCGTCCGAGCGATCCCGTCGTTGTACGCAGCCCACCTGCACAGTCACTGGTGGTGGTAAGGAATTCACCCTTAAGCCGTTGGTCCCCAGAATAAGTGTTAGAGAGTGCTTCTTAGCCCCAACTTCACCTGGTAAAATAAGACGATCTTTAACTAATTTTTTATTGTCATGGTAAGTTGATTGTGAAGCTATAATGATACTTATATTTAATTTTTTACTAAAATACATATAGATTAGCTGGTATCCGAGCTTATGAAACATTTTTGTTTTCCGTGAATTGAAATGTTGTAGTAAAAGCATACAAACTGAGTATACATATATCTTTATATAGTCTCATAATAATCGGAAATGTAAAATATATATACTAATTACTGAAATGCATAGATCTAAAACAGATAGTTCACACTCCCTATTAAATAACAAATAGGCATAACCCGTTCTCGAACAAATTCATAACTACTTCAATTATTCATATATTTTTATTCAATAAACCACTATTTATAAAACGACAAATTGTGTAGGAATAACATACTGGATAGTATCATTGTAAAAGAAAATTTGTTTTCAACATCATATTTATGCCTTAAGATTACTTTAATACTTCCTGCTCAAAGTTACCAAACAAATCATTAAACATAACATTTTATACCAAAATGATAACAACTCTCCAACCTCAATTATATTTAATAATATCAGAAAATCCCGGTCACAAAAACATGATTTGAATAATCAAAACATAACTCTATATTGGAACAGTAATCGTGCAAGGTACATAAAAACACACATTAGACTCTAATGTTGTGAACCAATCTGAGACGGCAGACTTACAGTACATTAAATAACATGTACGATTGGCAACTGTATGAGCTTTACAAAAGCATTATCTTACTGAGAACATTGCCTTTCTACAACTACGCTTGCTTCTTTATAGTGCGAACAAGTAACTGTCACATAACTCATTTATTACTATACAATTACAAAATGTATAGATGTTATGATGATAAATGATGGTAATCGTGATGTTTTGTATTTCTACCATCACGTAATAGGCTAACTAAGGAAATATTCTATTTTAACTAACTTGTACATCTTTTCAAAGTCATATACTCTAATTCCATGAACACTATAGGTAATCTACAAACAAACTTCGGTGAGGGAAATCTGTTAAATTATACCGAATACTGATTTTATAATTTTCATATGAAATAGCCATTGGATGTGGCACTCGTTAATGGCTGTAAATCTAGTAAAAGGATAAGAATTAGTAACTTAACATAATGTAATTTGGTTTGAGATTTTTTTAATGTAAGCATGGAATGTGAAGAAATGTAACATATTTACATGAGTTGAACGGGGTTGGCACAACAACCCTGCAGGGTTGTTTCCTAGTTAAGTATAGAATTCAAGTAAAATCAAAAAAAAAATGTTTTGTTAGAAAAATTATCTTAACTATATTAATTTAATAGAGTAAATAAGCTGGTATTAACAAGATACAGTATTTGGATTTATTTTTCATACAATAATTTAAGCTTTAAACAATCGCATTAAACTGTTAAAATGTTTCTATTTAGTTAGTTAAAGGGTAGCCTGATGTTTAATAAACCAAAAACTACTGATGCAGGCTTTAAAGTTATAAATTTAAGTGTTCCATATAACCTCTAATGTCTTGCCGATGAGTTTCGAGTCATTTGCATATTAATAGACCATTGCCACTAAGTGCCTTCAGCGCGCATGGGATTATATTTTATTGAACTTTACATATGTGACATATTTTTGTATAGTAAAACATACTTTTAAGAGTATAAAAATGAAAATAAAACTAAATTTTACAAATTTGATACTATATTATCTTTGGCATTCAAAATGTATAAACTAATTCGAGTAACTTTACCCTAACTTGTAAATAATCATCCAACAAACACATTAAGTATATTGAGTTACATTTATGTGGACCGTACTTTATTATATTAATTTATATATTTTCAACTTGCTTCAATTATTCTACAACTGTTACACTACTTGAAAAGATTGTGCGACATAAAGTCCAAATCAAGAAGTCTAAACCGAAAAGTCCAAGACAAAAAGTCCAAAAGCTGTAACAGCCAATACCTAAAAGTCTAAGCAAAAAGTCCAATACTTGTTATTTTGAGCTTATTTTTATTTTGAACTTATTTTTATTTCAAAATCGTGCTTATTGAAGTAAGCAACTAACCTAACCTAACCTAACCTAACCTAACCTAACCTGCGGTAGATCACAGCTGCTACCCAGGTAGATCACGGATGCTACCCGAGTAGATCACGGCTGCTACCCAAGTAGATCACGGATGCTACCCGAGTAGATCACGGCTGCTACCCAAGTAGATCACGGATGCTACCCGAGTAGATCACGGCTGCTACCCAAGTAGATCACGGATGCTACCCGAGTAGATCACGGCTGCTACCCAAGTGGATCACGGTTTATTCTCAAAGCTTAGTAAACCGTATATTTTATTTTCTCAAAATAGTTTATTCTCAAAATTATTTTGAGAAAATAATAGATTTTCTCAAAATAATTTTGGACCTAATAGATTTGGACCTTCCGGGTTGGATTTTTTGGTTTGGACTTTTTGTCCTCCAACCCTTGAAAACAATATATGATGAATCAATAAATTTTAAGGTATACTTATAAATGAATAAAATAATACTTAAGTAATAAAAACTTATCGGTTACTTGGAATTTCCCTAAAACTAACAGTCGTGACAACTAAACCCCAGTCTCTTTTTAACTCATTTTTCCGGTGTGATAGCTCAGTGAATAAGGCGCTGGACTGTCTAAGGTTCGAATCCGAAATTGAGTCAACGATCAGTTGTATGTAGTTATTATGTAGCTTACATAAAATTATGTAAAGTACTGTAATATATTGAAAAAAGAGAAAATAGTATTTTTATTTATTTTTATATCACTAAAATCACATGATTATCTTTATTACTTTTGTTAAATCATTTTTTATAGTCGATAATTGTTTTTGTTTCTTTGTTGCAGATTTTCAATGTTATTTATGTTTATATAAACCACTTTACTATTTGAGGGCTGACAACTACTGTCGATATATTTAAATTATTAAAACCATTATTTAAAACTATGCTACTCAAAATATTATGTCTAATATTAAGCCAAATCATATCAGTTTTCAAAATCTGAAAACTGTACGTATTTAAAAATGTGTTTGAACATAACTGATGTCCTCTATTAGTCACAAGTGTTGAAGACCTCACAAGATAACTATAACAACTCAAGTCATACAACAAATATACTGTCTATTATTAGAAATTGTTACGACACGTCATAACCTTATTGTTTGATTTATACGATAATTTTATACGTGGAAATGTATCAATATAAAAATTAAACAGCTGGGAAATGGAAAGATTCATTAAATAAACAACAAGCGATTATTGTATTAAACAATGTATGATTTAATAAAAGTAGGTGTTTTTAATTACAGGATAATATAATTGGGAGCTGTAGGACGTAGATCTAGTGGACAGTGGATGATGTATAGAAAATGGGTGTTTCTAATTTTAGACTAATATAACGGGGAGCTGTACGATTTAGATCTAGTAGACAGTTAATGAACACTTCTGTATCACACCATAATAAGAAATGTTCAAGGCTGGAGAAGGTTTGGTGTAAGTATATAAGACAAAAATTGTTGTTTATAAAATATTAGATACGTGGTTTTCGTATAGTATTAAAATTACAAAGCTCTCTATTCAAATAACCTACTTCTGAATAAATAAAAGATAGTACAGAAAAATAAGAGGCCACAACATTCGTTATCGTCACATGAATCACAACAGCTGTCCTTTTTATTGGTTGAAGCCTTGTTCCGTGTCTTCTTTTGTTGTCCGCTCCCCCTCATGTGATAAATCGTTGGATATTGTCTATCCTTCGGTAGGAGAGTGATGGATCACTTTCTGAACAGATTTAGTAAACACAATATTTGATGTATCTCTATCCAAAGAAAACTTTGCCATAACCGAGAAATAATTTAATTAATATACATTTCATAAATTAATATAATAATAAATAAAAAAAAATATTTTATTAGCCGTAAAATAATGTAAGCCTCCAACCTTCTTCGATGAATTTTAGGTTGGCCTTCTTAGTAAGCACTAAGCGTGCCTTGATGAATTCTTTGATCATGTAGGTTGACCTCCTTATTGCTTGTGGCTTAACGAATCCTTTCAACAATTGGAGGTTGGCCTTTGTAACAATTGTAAACATTTTTATCATTGAAGAAGTTTCATTTTAATCTCTCATTTAAGTTGTTCAACGTATCAAAAATAAATAGTAGCTCTAATTAAGGCTACACCTTCTTAGTACTTCTGCCTTGATGAATTCTTCGATATTGGAGGTTGGCCTTCTTAGTACTTGTGCCTTGATAAATTCTTTGTTATATTGGAGGTTGGCCTTCTTAGTACTTGTGCCTTGATGCATTCTTCGATATTGGAGGTTGGCCTTCTTAGTACTTGTGCCTTGATAAATTCTTTGTTATATTGGAGGTTGGTCTTCTTAGTACTTGTGCCTTGATAAATTCTTTGTTATATTGGAGGTTGGCCTTCTTAGTACTTCTGCCTTGATGAATTCTTCGATATTTGAGGTTGGCCTTCTTAGTACTTGTGCCTTGATAAATTCTTTGTTATATTGGAGGTTGGCCCTCTTAGTACTTGTGCATTGATGCATTCTTTGATCAAGTGAATGGTAAGTCTAGGCTTTGCATTTGAAAAGTTCATAAAACTAAGATGCAACATATTTTTAAGAAACTAATTGTTATTATTGTAATATTATATTATCACTGTCAGATTCTGGTATTAACTTTGTTAAATATTAAAGGGTATGACGAATATAAATCTATGTAATATTTAGTTCCTGTATATTCTTGTGCTTCCTATGCATATTCGTTATATTGCTTTTATAAAGGTAGTGTACGTTAAGAGGTAATTGACAGGGCAAATATCACACTAATTATAGATTATTAAATACTAGGGTTTAGGTATTTCCTTTTATAAAATTCAATACATTTTCACGTTAATGTTAAATATATTTATGTATTGGGATAGTGAGATACCTTTCCTTCTTAGCAGAACACCTATATTAATTGAGTTTATTCTACCATATACTTAATTATTAATTATCTCTTAATCATTATTATATTTTGTTAGTAAATTCATATACGTTAATGATATTATTCAGTAATAAATCCATATTTTATAGGATCCAACATTTTTAAAATTGGCTTACGTTATATAAATTAAAATTAATCAAATGCCTGTGATGCCAAGTTATTTTTTGAGTTGTTTTGAATTAGCTTCACTACTGAACACAAGAGAAACTCGTTCTGGCTCATCAGTTATGCAGATTCCTAATCAGTGCTACACTCTTTTTGACAAGTCATTTACAAGCAAGGCTTGTATATTTTGTCGTTTACTACCACAAACATTGTGCAGATGGCTGCGGAGGCTGGGGGGGGGGCAGACTAGCAATTGTAAATGGTTGTGAAAGATTTCATTATAATATTGTTTGGGTTAATTTTGTAATGATTTTTTCTTCTTCTTTTCCCTTTATTTTTTTAAGTAATGTATATTAATTAAGTTCAAAATAAGTGTCATAGTTTACAAAAAGTGTAAAATTGTATATAAAAGATGTATATATTATTATTTGTTGAATTAATTAGTATTTAAAATGAGCATTCTTAGTTTAAAATTGAGTTTGCAGTGGCCAAGTAATATTAAACCTTGTATTGTTAACAATAAAGGGGTTGAATGTAAGAAAGAACCTCTTTGCCCTAAGTAGGCCACTTTAAAGAGAGGATTTTCATTCATTCAGCATTAGGTTTATTACATTTTTTTATTACTTAAGATTGAAGATATTATAAATAAGTACACAAATAAAATGATGAACAAATTTAGTTATTTTATTGTAGTTACCTCATGTATGAGTGTATTCGAAACGTCTAACTGGAATTAGTTTTAAAGCATGTGGGACACTGCACGAAATCGTCTTTTAATAGCTCGATAAATACAGTTTAAAACTTTAGGTTTACTCTTTTCGAGGTAATGACATAAATTTTATATAAACGTAAACATATTGTTATAAACACTTAAGTAAACTGTACACTATCCCATGGTATAAGTTCTACTTGTGAGGTTGAAGAAGTTACAAGTGTTTTAATTAACTAAGTAAATCACGGTGTATGGCGTTTGGAAGCTACGCACTTAGTGAAGTATATCTTTATGTAACGTTTATATTGTTATAAACACCCAGGTAAACTTTACATTATCCCATGGTATAAGTTCTACTTGTGAGGTTGAAGAAGTTACAAGTGTTTTAATTAACTAAGTAAATCACGGTGTATGGCGTTTGGAAGTTACGTACTTAGTGAAGTATATCTTTATGTAACGTTTATATTGTTATAAACACCCAGGTAAACTTTACATTATCCCATGGTATAAGTTCTACTTGTGAGGTTGAAGAAGTTACAAGTGTTTTAATTAACTAAGTAAATCACGGTGTATGGCGTTAGGAAGTTACAAACTTAATAATGCTTGTACAACTTGCATATATCTTCTTCGTTTAATATTATCCTGACTTTTGCAATCCAAATACAAATAACACTCTGGATTGGTCCTTGATTAAGTTTTTGGTTATCTGTTTTGTTGTATACTAAATTACTAATGTTAAAACCTTAGTAAACCAATTACTCTTAGGTTACCCTGTAGCTTTAATATTAAAAATTGTAATTATTAAACAATTTAATACAACCAATGCCTTACATTCTTAAGTAAAAATGTCTAATAGCTCTAATTAATTATTAAAGACTTGTAGATATAAACTAAAATTATTCTAATAAATATAAATAAGAGGATTAAAATGAACTTACGACAGAAAAAGCCGTGCCAAATTACGAATTATATTTATATGTGATATCGCATTTTATTAGTTTAGATTACTAAGTTTCCTAAACTATTTAAAGATTTCAATGTAGAATAAAAAATAAAATGAAATTTTTATTTAGGAATAAGTTTGCAGTAGTGCTCAATAGGAAGACCGAGAAGTATATAATTATGTCGTGCTCGTAGAATGGATTTTGAGGTAACTTTTATTGAAAATGGGATCGGCTAATGTTATAGAGGTCTAAAATTGCGTAATTTGTGGTCATAGATAGGGTGAGTGGGCTTACTGTGTGTGTTTGTACGTAGGCTGTTAAGGCCACCAATTGATGGGAAGTGGTTAGGATAGTGTTAGAGAGGCCTAAAATTGTGCAATATATGTTCATTGGTCGGGTGAGTGGGCTTGCTGTGTGTGTTAGTAGGTTTGTTGTGAAGGTTACCAATTGATGTGAAGTGGTTAGCCTAGTGTTACAGAGGTCTGCAATAATTGTAGACTCTGTAACACTAGGCCAACCACTTCACATCAATTGGTAACCTTCAAAACAAACCTACTAACACACAGCAAGCCCACTCACCCGACCAATGAACATATATTGCACAATTTTAGGCCTCTCTAACACTATCCTAACCACTTCCCATCAATAATTGGTGACCTTTACAGCCAACGTACAAACACACACAGCAAGCACACTCACCATAACTATGACCACATATTGCACAATTGCAGACCTCTGTAACACTAGCCCAACCACTTCACATCAATTGGTGACCTTCACATCCAACCTACAAACACACACAGCAAGTCCACTCACCATAACTATGACCACATATTGCACAATTAATTGTGCAATGTGTGGTCGTAGGCGGGGTCAAGAAGGCTTGCTGTGCGTGCTTGTAGGTTGGATGTGAAGGTTACCAATTGATGTGAAGTGGTTGGCCTAGTGTTACAGAGTCTACAATTGTGCAATGTGTGGTCGTAGGCGGGGTCAAGAAGGCTTGCTGTGCGTGCTTGTAGGTTTGTTGTGAAGGTTACTAATTGATGTGAAGTGGTTGGGCTAGTGTTACAGAAGGCTACAATTGTGCAATATGTGGTCGTAGGCGGGGTCAAGAGGGCTTGCTGTGCGTCCTTGTAGGTTGGATGTGAAGGTTACCAATTGATGTGAAGTGGTTGGGCTAGTGTTACAGAAGGCTACAATTGTGCAATATGTGGTCGTAGGCGGGGTCAAGAGGGCTTGCTGTGTGTGCTTGTAGGTTGGAAGTGAAGGTTACCAATTGAAGTGAGGTAGTTGGAATAGTGTTACAGAAATCTGCAATTGTGCAATGTGTGATTGTAGTTAGGATGAGTGGGCTGCCGTAAGTGGTTATGTGTCATAAAAAAAATATTATAAAATTAAACTAATATTTTGTTATTAATAATAATTAAATATTTATAAAAATAATTAGAGAATTTTCTACGTTTAAATAAAAGATTAAAAAGAGTAAATTTTATACCTGAATTACATAAACGTAAATAAATGTTAAAGTATTTATAGCATTTTGGTAAATATTTTTTCCAATATCATTTAGTAATGGGGTCAGTAAAGAAATAGTACCTATAAAAAGAATCAATAAACAAAATTTTTAAAATAAGACTTTTGTGCTGGAGATAAAACTAAACTTACAACAGCTCTTTATGCTATAAACAGCTTAAGAGCCTTTCCGTTGGTGGCACACTTTAGGGAACTCGATTATTTAACAACAATGGTCTCTAAAGACAATTATTACTCCGAGAGACAGGTTACTTTAATGTGGACTACAGCAATGGTCATGGGTGTGTCTCATTACACAGGATGTCTCATACCACTGGACCACTAACTGTACGGACTTCATTATTTAACAACAATGGTCTCTAAAGACAATTACTCCGACAGAGAGGTTACTTTAATGTGGACTGCAACAATGGGCATGGTTGTGTCTCATTACACAGGATAACTCAGACCACTGGACCACTAACTGTACGGACTTCATTATTTAACAACAATGGTCTCTAAAGACAATTACTTCGACAGAGAGGTTACTTTAATGTGGACTACAACAATGGTCATGGGTGTGTCTCATTACACAGGATGTCTCATACCACTGGGCCACTAACTGTATGGACTTCATTATTTAACAACAATGGTCTCTTAAGACAATTATTACTCCGAGAGACAGGTTACTTTAATGTGGACTACAGCAATGGTCATGGGTGTGTCTCATTACACAGGATGTCTCATACCACAGGGCCACTAACTGTACGGACTTCATTATTTAACAACAATGGTCTCTAAAGACAATTACTCCGAAAGAGAGGTTACTTTAATGTGGACTACAACAATGGTCAAGGGTGTGTCTCATTACACAGGATGTCTCATACCACTGGGCCACTAACTGTACAGACTTCATTATTTAACAGCAATGGTCTCTTAAGACAATTATTACTCCGAGAGACAGGTTACTTTAATGTGGACTACAGCAATGGTCATGGTTGTGTCTCATTACACAGGATGTCTCATACCACTGGGCCACTAACTGTACGGACTTCATTATTTAACAACAATGGTCTCTAAAGACAATTATTACTCCATCAAAGAGGTTACTTTAATGTGGACTACAACAATGGTCATGGGTGTGTCTCATTACACAGGATGTCTCATACCACTGGACCACTAACTGTACGGACTTCATTATTTAACAACAATGGTCTCTAAAGACAATTACTCCGACAGAGAGGTTACTTTAATGTGGACTACAACAATGGTCATGGGTGTGTCTCATTACACAGGATGTCTCATACCACTGGGCCACTAACTGTACAGACTTCATTATTTAACAGCAATGGTCTCTTAAGACAATTATTACTCCGAGAGACAGGTTACTTTAATGTGGACTACAGCAATGGTCATGGTTGTGTCTCATTACACAGGATGTCTCATACCACTGGGCCACTAACTGTACGGACTTCATTATTTAACAACAATGGTCTCTAAAGACAATTACTCCGAAAGACAGGTTACTTTAATGTGGACTACAACAATGGTCAAGGGTGTGTCTCATTACACAGGATGTCTCATACCACTGGGCCACTAACTGTACAGACTTCATTATTTAACAGCAATGGTCTCTTAAGACAATTATTACTCCGAGAGACAGGTTACTTTAATGTGGACTACAGCAATGGTCATGGGTGTGTCTCATTACACAGGATGTCTCATACCACTGGACCACTAACTGTACGGACTTCATTATTTAACAACAATGGTCTCTAAAGACAATTACTCCGACAGAGAGGTTACTTTAATGTGGACTACAACAATGGTCATGGGTGTGTCTCATTACACAGGATGTCTCATACCACTGGGCCACTAACTGTATGGACTTCATTATTTAACAACAATGGTCTCTTAAGACAATTATTACTCCGAGAGACAGGTTACTTTAATGTGGACTACAGCAATGGTCATGGGTGTGTCTCATTACACAGGATGTCTCATACCACAGGGCCACTAACTGTACGGACTTCATTATTTAACAACAATGGTCTCTAAAGACAATTACTCCGAAAGACAGGTTACTTTAATGTGGACTACAACAATGGTCAAGGGTGTGTCTCATTACACAGGATGTCTCATACCACTGGGCCACTAACTGTACAGACTTCATTATTTAACAGCAATGGTCTCTTAAGACAATTATTACTCCGAGAGACAGGTTACTTTAATGTGGACTACAGCAATGGTCATGGTTGTGTCTCATTACACAGGATGTCTCATACCACAGGGCCACTAACTGTACGGACTTCATTATTTAACAACAATGGTCTCTAAAGACATTTACTCCGAAAGACAGGTTACTTTAATGTGGACTACAACAATGGTCAAGGGTGTGTCTCATTACACAGGATGTCTCATACCACTGGGCCACTAACTGTACAGACTTCATTATTTAACAGCAATGGTCTCTTAAGACAATTATTACTCCGAGAGACAGGTTACTTTAATGTGGACTACAGCAATGGTCATGGGTGTGTCTCATTACACAGGATGTCTCATACCACTGGACCACTAACTGTACGGACTTCATTATTTAACAACAATGGTCTCTAAAGACAATTATTACTCCGACAAAGAGGTTACTTTAATGTGGACTACAACAATGGTCATGGGTGTGTCTCATTACACAGGATGTCTCATACCACTGGGCCACTAACTGTACGGACTTCATTATTTAACAACAATGGTCTCTAAAGACAATTATTACTCCGAGAGACAGGTTACTTTAATGTGGATTACAACAATGGTCTCTAACAACTGTAAATAAATTGATAAACAATTACACTTAGAAAAAATGATGAGGTATAACGTGTTATAAAAGTCGTTTAACTTATTTGATTGTTGTTTTGGTTTACTGAATTATTAGAAAGACAAATAAAGGTGTACAATCAATAAGTAAATATTCATTTATCCTATGACACAGCAAGTTTAAAGGAATTAAACCTATCACATAGTGGTATTAGGTATTTTAAATACATAAGTTGTTAAGTTTTTATTTAGTATAGATGAATTCAAATGTAACTCAATCGGGCAATCAAATCTCAATGCAGGCTCACTTGACACTTAAGTAAGCTATTTCTCAATTCAACTAAACATTTGACTAAAGTAATAGAGTTGTATGATTATCTAGGTTACGTATTTTGTTTCTTAAGTACTAATACCGGAATCATATAAAAATGAACCATTTAGCTGATGTACGAATAAAGGTTATCGACATACTATATATGGATCACATGTTCAATTTAACACTATTGGGTTATATTAAATTTATTTTTATAGTTAACAATACTATTTATTTTTTTAATCAACCATTCCATTATTGGTTTATTTTACGTACATTGTAATACTAGACACTAATAAATACTTTGGAAAATGTATTATATTTGAGAATACATTTTTAAATACAACACTTTGATTGGACACATTTAATTCGTACCACTGTAAATGTCTAACAAAAATTAATAATACAATGGAAGTGGTAATTATATTTTTATTTCTCTTTTATTTTATGGAACATACTACCCTGCTAGAAGAATTCATAACAATGGAGCCTTTGTGTTACATCTAAGCTTTACTATCTACCCTTACATAAGTTAGAGCTCTAATTTTTCTAATGTCAGTTCCTATAATGCAAGTCATTAGATCGTTAATTATAGTTTGTTAAACTGATAGACTTAAAAAAGTAATTAACTTACAGAAAAGACAATTATTTTAAGAGGTATAAATTATAGTATTCCAATTATGTCTTAGGACTGATCTAACACGTTTAATCTCAAATTAAACAGTTGGAATAGTATATTTCATAACAAGAGTGGAAAGTGGGGTTTTGCATGTTCGAGACCATATGTTTGAAGTGCGAGACTTGTCGAGCACTTCAAATGGTCGAGAACATACAAAACACTTTCACTCGAATTTTGAACGATACTTTTCACTACACTACGGAATAAAAACAGGTGTTGTTGACTGTGGAAAATTTTCGGTTGTAAACAATGTTACTTTCGGTAGTAAACAATAGACAGCTGTTGAAAATATGATGTTTCGCAGGTTGTAAACACATAACGAAAACAGCTAAACTCATAGTAGTGTAGTGAAATAGTATATTTCATAACAAGAGTGGAAAGTGGGGTTTTGCATGTTCGAGACCATATGTTTGAAGTGCGAGACTTGTCGAACACTTCGAATGGTCGAGAACATACAAAACACTTTCACTCGAGTTTTGAACGATACTTTTTACTACACTACGGAATAAAAACAGGTGTTGTTGACTGTGGAAAATTTTTGGTTGTAAACAATGTTACTTTCGGTAGTAAACAATAGACAGCTGTTGAAAATATGATGTTTCGCAGGTTGTGAACACATAACAAAAACAGCTAAACTCATAGTAGTGTTGTGAAAAATATGTAGCATACACCGTGTTAAACAATTTAAGGTTAAAATATAAATATGTAAAATATTTCAGTGAGATTGGAGGGTCATCAGAGCATGATTGTTGAACAGCTTGGTCCACCCTAAGAAAAGAAGACAGCTTCTTGGCAAAGGTTTTAAGTAATCTATCGAGCCTGTACATTGTATACCCCTTGTAGCTTACTGAAGGCTTTGTGAACTCCATCACTAATATGGTTAACATTTCACTTTATGAACATTTACAATTTTACGTTTGACAAGATTATTCTTTAATTTTTATAATGAAAATAATATTGATTTTCTAAATTTAATTTTTAAATGCATTTACAAAAATATTTAAATGTAATTAAAATAGTCTAAATGGGAATTTGAAAAGATAATTCGTTAGTTACTATCTATAATTAAACAAAAGTACCTACAACTATTTATATTCCAATTAAAATGGGTTTTAAATAATATTTGTATTTCCTAAAATATTTGTAAAATTATCAAATTACCTACAACGCTGTATTACCCACATGTACATGCAATAGTGTAATATGACTTATTTAAATGTTTAAAACCTTTACAGCTTTGGTCTCACTAACACTAACAGTTGAACCACAACCAACCTACAAACACATGAGGTAGCCCACTCACCCTACCTACAGCTAACTATGATATAAATATATACCATTATACCACGGGTTATCTTAAGAACTAAACCGTAACTCCACATCCAACCTATGAACATTTACGGCAGCACATTTACATTTGCTGCGACCATATATTGAAAGGTTTTAGACACTGGCTATTCATTTAACGATCAATTCTACCAACACAAAAGACAGTCTACTTATAGCACTATTGTAAACCTGATTCTAAAATAGTAAATATATCACTTCTTTCAATCCTAATGAATCCTTTTATATATCAAATCCTGACTGAATATATCACTCCTCACTATGGTTTATTTGTAAATTTTTGTATATTTATATAAATAAAAATTCGTTTTGGTCCAGTATTTGTTTCACAAATTTTAATATGGGCTTACCGAATATTCAAAAATGTTTAAACAAATACTGAACCTACAATAATTTTTATGGTTATAAGTAAATAGAAATGTACAAACAAACCGTTGAGAAGAGGGATTTATTCAGTGTACTTTTTTTAGTAATTACTGTTTAAATTATATAATTTAAATAATCTCTAATAATAGTGAATTTGCTACGGAAATGTCATCTAATATTTCCAGTATTAACAACATACAAAGTATCACAGTAAAAACAATCATTGGCTGCTCTTATTCTACTAGTAACTATAGTTCTGTCCCTTTTAAAGTTTTTTCTTAATTCTACATCATATTTGCCTCCCTTAACTAGCTTCCATAAATAGTTTTTTTTCTGCTATTATAGATTTTTTTGCTATTATTTAATTACTAACCCATGGCACATATTCATTATAGTTATTTAATTTTACTTTAACTTAAGAACAGTGATAGATGTTAGTAAAATTGTCAACTATTTCCTAATATATTTCATTTGGATTTTGAAAATCTACAATAGGCCACCAGTTTTCTAGCTTTATTCCAAAATTTATTTTCCTTGAATATAATACTTTTTTAAAACTGTACAATTTTTAATTATAGCTAACAAGATGTTAGTCAAGATGCTATTATTCCAGAAGTTTCAATCATGACTATTATTTACAGCTATGATAATGGCCAATGGGCCATTGACGTTTCAAACCTCCCACAGCAATAATTGAAATATGATTGACAAATAGTGACCAAATAGTTAAACTGGAGCTGTTTATTAATGTGTTAAACAAAATAAACTAGGACACTTACCTAAATCACGACTTTAATATCGGAACTTGGCCTTAAACATACTCTGAGATAGTTATATAATTGAGAGTGATTATTTACTTGGTTTAGTAGATAATATACATTATAATAATAATTTACATAGCTAATTTGGTAGTACATGTAGTGATGTTTAGCATTAAATATCTTCATCGGAGAATTTGCTGTGCAGTTGGGGTATATGTTCAAATTAGGCATTGATTGGACTACAAAGCATATACTTTTGCCCAGTTTAACTACAATGTAGGAAGTAATCTACACCAAGGTGGACACACACATATTTGTTGTTTCATAAATATTTAGCTTCATTTCATCCCTGTAGAAATAAGTTCGGGATTTATAACCTTAATTCTCATATTTATGAGAACTGAGAGATTAGAGGACTAGGGTTTAACGAGCTTGTATAAATAGCAGAGAGGCTTTACATAACCCAACTTGTAGCTAGAAAATGTATGATAAATGTCATAACTAATAAGTAATTATAGTAACAAGTTGTGTATAATGCTAAAGACTACAGAAAGCGTTCGTAATATAATCATGCAAATGAACATAAATGAACAAAAATGAATTAACAATTTTTTTATGTTTACGAAAGAGACAGTGAGAATGAATAATTGAGGACTTTATTACCATTTGATTATAAACTCATGACTATTATTCCACTTCGTTTTAATGAAAATAAACATATTCTTCTTTCATTTAGATAGGTTTGTTCAAAGCATTTATAATTAATCCTTATTAATGCATATATTTACATCCATTCGGCACAGTAATTTATTTATCTTTTTAAACACAATCAAATTGTATTTAATTTTGGTTTACTCACAAAAAATAATTAAGTGTGTCTAGCAAACATGTCAGAGAAAATCTCTGGTAAAGAGACTGATTTTTTTCTCTAAAAAATTCAGTGTCTTGTAACAAAGCTTTGTTAAAAAGCACTTATTAACCTCATATCCAATCTCAATTTTTAAAATATATCTATCCAATTTCATATTTAATATACTTAAAAAACCAAATCATGACAATTACTTTTAAAAAAATACGAGGTTATTTATTAGAAGAAATAAAGGCTAAAATTAAAGTCTTTTGCAATGAAAACTACTTTTAATGTATTTTTCAATTGTGTATTTGCCTCATACTATAAAGTGAAAACACAAAATGTTATAAAATTGAATCAAACATTTGGTTTCAGATTTAATCTTCATCAATGGGCTTTTTGCCAAATTACTCAAAATGAATCTGTTAAGGGGCTCAGTATTTCTATCAATGAAAGTAGATGACCCAATAACTGTTTAATGAATTCAAAAGAATGCGCCTCCCTTAATAAAATGGACGCATCTGATCTTACAGTCACTTCAATGAATCCATTTGTCTTTATTACAATTTTATATCTTGAGATTCAGCCAATAGTTGACATTTCTTGTTCGAGGCATATAGATGTATGAATCATCGTTGATGTTGTATTTCAATCATTAGGAAAGTTTCTTACACAAATTTACAATAATAACAAATTGAGTTTGATGAGTTGATCCTTTTATTCAACATATACGATTAGTACAGGCCATGTAAAAATTATAATTATTAAAGAGAAACTATAAATAGTTAATGTTAAATACAAAACAAATCCTCTAAGTTTACCAGTAAAAGTCGTTGATTATATCTGGTAGATAAAATGAGGGTATTTGTTTTATGTATAACCAACTGGTTTCGTTTTGTGAATTTAAGTGTGAGTAAACATATTATAATCGTAGACTTCACATTAATGATTCCTATTGTTTATAAACTGTTCTTATCACATTATTTATATTTTTTTCTATTGTTTTAACCAATTAAAAATTACTTTATGCTGATTTTTTTCTAATTTAACTACTAATTATTGTCTGTCATATGTCAAACGCAGTACTCTTGGCAACACTGCACGTCAGAGCTTTATTCAAATGCCACTAAGTGTACTTATATCGAGTCGGGTCATTCATTAAATAAAGTATAGTTTCAGATTACACCTTCTCTGCCCTCGTCCTCAAAGGGATTAGCTGGTATTCACAGAGATTATCTAAAGACATGCGAGGGTGGCTGGGTGAGTTATTTTTACTGTAACTTGTCAACGGGATATAACTTATACTTGCTTATTGACTTTTGATAATCATGTACGTGTATGTATTATGAAGATTGTGCGACATAAAGTCCAAATCAAGAAGTCTAAACCGAAAAGTCCAAGACAAAAAGTCCAAAAGCTGTAACAGCCAATACCTAAAAGTCTAAGCAAAAAGTCCAATACTTGTTATTTTGAGCTTATTTTTATTTTGAACTTATTTTTATTTCAAAATGGTGCTTATTGAAGTAAGCAACTAACCTAACCTAACCTAACCTAACCTAACCTAACCTAACCTAACCTGCGGTAGATCACAGCTGCTACCCAGGTAGATCACGGATGCTACCCGAGTAGATCACGGCTACTACCCAAGTAGATCACGGATGCTACCCGAGTAGATCACGGCTGCTACCCAAGTGGATCACGGTTTATTCTCAAAGCTTAATAAACCGTATATTTTATTTTCTCAAAATAGTTTATTCTCAAAATTATTTTGAGAAAATAATAGATTTTCTCAAAATAATTTTGGACCTAATAGATTTGGACCTTCCGGGTTGGATTTTTTGGTTTGGACTTTTTGTCCTCCAACCATTATGAATGTCTGGTGGCTGATATGTTCACAGTATGATGAAACAGTACTTTTGTAATTTTCCACTTTAATATACTGTTTCGCTTGGTATTTTTTAATGTTAAAATAATAAACAAAGAGAAAACTATACTTAATATAAAATAGTTCGAGTTATAAATTACAATACTTAGAAGTTAGTAGTTTAATTTGAACTCATTATTAGTTCAGGTCTTTTTACAAAGCATATTAAACTGTCTAGACTAATTTACTTAAAGTCTAATTCAAGTCTCCATTTTCTACGGACTCCAATCCCAGAACATAGACTGCTTCCTTTATTTTGTAATGAGAAATAATTTTCCTCTCTGATTTGTTAGCTAATGTTTATAAATGTATCATTTAGATCTCAATGTATTCTGAGATGCAGTTTCTCTTATCTTGCAAATTTTTAGATAAGTGTTTAGACATTGAACTTACTAGTGCAAATTATAACAACTTTTTTATCTCCAAAAAGTAAAATGTAATGTAAAAATAATAGAAAACCTACCATCATTTAAAAAAATATAATTGTACCAATCCTAGGTAGTATATACTTTTTAATGCACGCCTCATTCTATACGAGGCTAGATTTCATTACTATTAACTAAATGTAATGTACTATTGGTTTTCAAAGATGTTAATAAATGTGCTGTTTAAGCTTGAAGTAGTAACTTATCAAGCAGGTATCATCAACTACCTAAGAAAGCATTAATGTAGATCCAAATTTAAACCATTTCATCTTATGTTTCGACATACATTAATTAATAATTTACAATAAATTATGTTCGAACATACAAATAATAATGGCTTTTTAGAACCAGATTTAAGGTTGAAGTAGGATTATTAGTAAAGCAGACTGAGCTGTGATTGCACAAGGACCATTATCTAAAATAGTTAGTTAAAAGGGATTACAGACGTCTGTTTCGAACCCAATCAGAAAAGATGAATTATTCAGTGATTGGGTTTTCTAAAAGACCCACATTTTTCAAGTTTCTAAACTTATTTGAATCTCAATAATACCATTTAAATCTACATGTTACCTATTAAGGCATTCAGTCACAAATATGTTAAATGTTATTTCTTAACATTTTCAACTGAAGTGTTATTTCTTAAATATTGTCACAAATAATGTGGCCATGTGTCTAATACATTTATAATAAAATAGTTTTTGATTTATTGAAAATTTATTTTATAATTGAAACATCCATATTTATTATTTCTATGAATCCATTCTCCTTCCTTACTGGTATAGAGTAGAGTTAATCAAGTGACCTACACATGAATTACTCCAAACTATGTAACATTATTGTTAGTAAATTAAGGAAATGTTTAATCGAAAGTTATATATGTACTAATTCGTTAAAAATGTAGGTAATACAAAATATTATATAAAAATTTTTTTTTATGCAAAATTAATGGACTAAATTTATTTATGAACTTCAATTTTGCTACAACATAGCATTTGTTCAACTATGCCCTTTTAGGATTTTTTAACATTTGTGCTTCATGTATTTCAAGTAATGTGTCGATATGTAAACCTATTGGGACTATTATGCGCTCAACAACAATAAGTGTCCCCTCAGTTCCTCTAGTCTCTTACCGAGGTACTTTTTTATAAACATCGTAAAATACGGGGACCTCAAAGTATCCTAGATTTTGCAATTATTTTCAATTAAATGTAAGTTACGTGTTGTGATAAATTACTTAAATATAGAGTTATTATTTTAAAAATGTATTAAAATAATAATAAATAATAAACTTTATTTATTCCTCAAAAAATATATAAAAACAATTTTCATAAATTATAAAGGAATTACTAGCCACTGTTTCCAGTAATCGTGGCTAGCTCAACTTAAACATTCTAGTAAACAAAACAAAGGACAGTCAAAACTTCAAAAGAAAATCAAGCGGTCCGCCGCAGTGTGCACAGTCCAAGGTTGACGTTTCCTGTCAACTACTTGATAGGCTAGAATGTGTACAGTATTTGGGCTTACGTATTATTAATTACTATTTAATATTAATTTTATAAACTTGTTACTTAGGCTAATACTGTAAATAAATGATCAATTTCATCTAAATTAAATAACCACTTCTTCACTTTAATAGAATACTTTTTAAAATTATTACAGTTTTTTATTTCTGATGGCAAATAATTTATAAATTTTGGTCCCAGAAAAGAAAAGCTTTTTTTGAAGATTGATTTATTCACCTTAGTCTTACTATCAGTCCCATTGCATCGCCTCTTGTTCTTGGGTAAATTCTATCATTTCTGATGTTTCCGATTTTTTTAAAGAACATTTTTAAAACTTTAAATACAAATAAATATTTCAGTGGTAGTATTTTTAAATCCTTATAAATTGGTGCTGCTGATTCAAATATATTTTTTCTGGCAATAAGTCTAATAAAATGATTTTGAGTTACTTTTAACGGTTGAATGGTTACGTTGTCAGTACTTCCCCAATTCTCTATTCCATAATTTAACTTAGAGTGAATCAGTGCAAAATAAATAGTTTTTAATAATTTATCATTAATAAAATTTCTTATGTAATAGAAGTTTCTGATACTTCTTCTTAAACCAGATTTTAGTTTGATTATATGCGACTTCCAACTTAATTTTTCGTCTATAATTAATCCAAGGTATTTTATTTCTCTCACTTGTTCAATAGTTTCACAGTCACATATAGGTGGTATATATTGGCAATTCAGTTTATGAAATTTTAGTGTGTTATGAAATTGAAAGCCTTTCAAATCAAAATTTATAAACTTAGTTTTTGAGGCATTTTAATACGATCATTAAAAGATTTTGAGACTATGAAATTGCTTTATTTATTATTATTATTTTTTTTTTACAATGAAGGCAATATCTAACAAGAGTACTACTAATAAATCCACTTATTCTGTTGAAGTGTACTAACTAGACTTCACTAAGCTACAATCAATATAAGAGACTATTGATTTACCTAATAATACTAGAGACCTGTCAACCCTAAAATTACGTTAAATAAAAGAGTTTACAAATATCCCCTCCACTTCGTATTAATCACTACTTTAGTTACTTGCTTTTCTCACTATTTATAGTTACAACATCAAATGAAATTTTCATTACAGATTAATTTACAAATTATGTATATTATAAAATACAAAACCTATATAGTTATAATATATAATATAATAATTATAAAAATAAATTTCTTTTAACAGCTTTAGACATTTAGAAATTTGAAATTTACATTATGAATGTCTAGTCATAATTACATTATTGCAATGTCAATTAGCTGCAGCCTCTAGGTAAAGTATTTTCTATTGATAAATTTGGTTTTAATTTACGAAATAATGATTTAATTTTTTTATGATGATAGATATTTCTAAGAACAAAACAACTTTACAACTCATATTTTACTGTTCTGAAATACAGTTCTGTGGCCACACTGCAGAGTTGATAATATAGTTAATTATATATACATTTAGTGTTCACTCTTACTTCATCTTCTTTATAACTTAGTGCCAAATATTCATAGATGATAGATTTAATGCTGCACATTTTTTTTAACTGACACATCATTCAGCCAAACCATATTTCCATGCAGTATAAGAGACGTACTAATATTGTGATTAATTGTTTAATAAGTATTCAAAAAAGTCCATTGGCTTTAAAAATATAATAGAATACATTTTATCGTTTTATTTTTTATGTCAACTAAATATTTTATGCTTTCAGATTTGGGCAGTGGTGGCTCAGTGGCTAAAGCTTTGGTCTGTGAAGGCCAAGGTTCGAATGCCAAACTGTGGTGCTTCACTCGTTGAAGAAAGTTCACACACAGGCCTGTTGACTTATGTGAACCGGTGAGTCGAGTTTTATTTTAAATATATAATATATAAGGTAATCTACTAATGTATTTTTAAATTTTAAAACAAAAACAGTGTCTTACACACAAATACATATTTATTTATATTTGGAGCCATTTTGAATCAAAACAGGTGTAAACCGCTGAATGATAAACATTTTAAATAATAATTTATCTACTTGAATATAAATAAACTACAGTATGTGAACACAACTTTAATATTTCTATTTTAAAATAGTCAATTTAGAATAACAAATCTTATATTCCTGAAATTGAAAATTCAATTCAAAATTCAAACTACAGCTCCTTTTTTTAATTTACCTCATAAAAAGTATGACAAAACGATAAAGTACTGAAATCTATTTATCTATTCATGGGGCTTAAGATAAAAGTGAGGAGGGAATGTTGGTTTTTGCTACTTGTGCCAGTCTGATACTACTCAGCTTATAAATATTTCTGCTTTAAGATAATCCTGGACCCACCAACATTTACAATGTATACAGATCTTTAACCTACTTTCATACCAGTACTATTTATATACAGATATTTTTTTTCTTTTTACATCAGCTAGTTGATATTTATGTATTTTTGTAATATCTCACCAAACATATAATTAGTAACCAGTTCTTTATATTTGTTCTGAAATTTAAAAGATTAGACAGATTTTCGAACACAATTATAACTATATATTGGTATGGTTTTTGCTGAAACTCATTCCTTGTGACCTGGTCACTTAACGCTTGTAGTATTTTGTTTATAATATTGAATTACACTGTATATTTACTTTTTTTGTAGTAATTGTACTTGTCACTATATATAAAACATTTATTAGTTTATAGTAAAATACCATTGATTTTTAGGTGTATATAATTAAGGATAGTACTTATATAGTGAACAATTTCTACTTTTAAATAATTTAAAACTTTAAACATTTTAATAAATTTATGTGCTCTACTCTATAGTTGTATATTGATGATCGTTTCCTTTTTTTATAAATGTATGGCTAAAACTGAGGGATAGTGTTCCTATATTATATTTCTTTTAAAGTATTGGTATTTTTTTCTTTTATAATCACACCATTTCATAAAACAATAAATTAAAAATTTTAGCTCTTATTAAAACTAAGCCTTGTAACTAAATATACTAGTAGTAAAACAGAGGATTTTACTTGAAAAATAATCTGTTTAGATAATATATATTTAAAAAGATTATAATCTGTATTTAGGTGAAAATGTCGTTACCTGAAACTAGTTAAGAAAATAATTATGAAACCAAGCTACATCCACATTTTAGCCTGTATTTTCTAAATTGTTTTGTATCAGCTTAATTTATTGATGATCACAGAGAAAATATCCTACATAGAACAAACTGCAATTTATTATTGTGTAGCTTCTAATAATAAGCATTTTTATAGTTAATTATTATATAAATCAATCGAGCTAGGCTGTTCCTTTGGTAGGTGATTGGTGAGCAATCCATTCATCGCATGCAGCATGTCTGTCCAATATCTGGTGGTGAGTTTTGGACTTAACACTCCAACTATTGGTCCATGTGTAAAGTGTTAGTGACTAGTGAGGTCATCTTAGCTCTAACTTTACCTGGTAAAACAACACTCCCTTAACTCTTTCAGTTTTAATCAACACGTGTTAAAAGTACTAAATATTAACAAAACAGATCGATATAAACTACCAAGAAGTAGTGCAATATTGTATTATAATACCAATATTTCATAAAAAAAAAAAAAAAAAAAAAAAAAAAAAAAAAACCTGAATTTGCTTTTATTCTGTACAAAACACGTACAATTTGCACTAATAACCAAATTACTGCAATATTAATGTTTGACAGGTTTGTTAACAAGAAGGGTGGAGGTCAGGAATTCTATACAAATAGCTTCAGAATGTTTACACAATACATTACAAACGTAACAGAATGCAGCTTTCCTCTAATTGCTTTGGGGTTGAAGAGTGTTTACACTTCACTTACAGTGCTAAACATATACACAACAAATCCCTAAACCATATTATGTAGAATAATGCATTATATTCTATAGGTTTACGAATATGCTTAATAGTTTACGAATATGCTTGAGAGTTTACGAATATGCTTGATAGTTTACGAATATGCTTGATAGTTTACGAATATGCTTTATAGTTTACGAATATGCTTGATAGTTTACGAATATGTTTGATAGTTTACGAATATGCTTGATAGTTTATGAATATGCTTGATAGTTTACGAATATGCTTGATAGTTTACGAATTGGCTTGATAGTTTACGAATATGCTTGATAGTTTACGAATATGCTTGATAGTTTACGAATATGCTTGATAGTTTACGAATATGCTTGATAGTTTACGAATATGCTTGATAGTTTACGAATATGCTTGATAGTTTACGAATATGCTTGATAGTTTAGGAATATGCTTGATAGTTTACGAATATGCTTGATAGTTTACGAATATGCTTGATAGTTTACGGATATGCTTGATAGTTTACGGAGACTAGGGATTACTTTAAAATAAAATATTAAAGTGTTACACAGTTAATGAGTTTTGGTATCATTATTTTATTAGGAAGCTTAAATACTGCACTCTATTTCAATTTACACTAATAACCTATGTTATATTGATACAAATTCTTGATACTTATTTTATATTTAAAAAAATGAAGTTAAGGATTATTTTAAAATATATATTTGTATTCAAAGTCAATTTAATTATTTAGATAAAGTCAGGATTATATTTTATTCTAAATATATATAAAGTAATTTTTTATTAATAGGTGTTTTAAGGCAGGCGTTTTAGAACATTTAAATTTTTTGTAAAAATGTTTCATCAATTATTCTTCTTTGTATAAGAAATATATTCCGTCATTAAATATAATTTAAATGTTTTTTTTTATCTTGATAGAAGTAAATTCCAAACGTTTAGTAGTTTTCAATAAGATTAAAGTGCGTTTTCATGATATGTTAAAATGTATAACATTTGGATGCCAAATTCTTTTTAAACCCTAAAAAATCTTGCACGTTAGGCAACGGAAATTTGGATGATGCTTATGTTTTGTGGATTATATTTCTTAATAATCACCATAGAACTATTCCAAAACATTCAGTGGGTCCTCGGTTCCAAAACATTCAGTGGGTCCTCGATTCCAAAACATTCAGTGGATCCTCGGTCCAAAACACCGTAATAGGGGACTTTACATTGAAAAATTAATAAAGATAAATTACCGTTTTAAACAAGATCTATTGTTCATGTCATTTACATAGTCAAAAATGATATGGAAAACATTCCAATCCCTCCTAATATAGTAAAAAGTATTACTGATCTTGAAGAATAAATCATTTTTTTTTTATATATAATTTATGAAAAGGTAAATTAGAAAAACACATTTATTTCAGTCTCTCAGAATTGACAATTGATTTTAAGTATTCAACTTGTTTCAAATACATAACCTTATTATTAATTAAGAAGTATAATTCTATACAGTATTATAGACAAATGGATTTGTCCCACATATTGTGGGTAAGTGAGTCTTTAATACGTTAATTTAATATAATTTTAGTTATTGCATGTTGAATGTATTCATTCCATGTAAACAAACAGAACTTTTTTACATAGGAGATATCCTACGAAGTGAAGTGGCCGTAGTAATATCTCCCAACAGTCTTTTCAGTAAATATAGTAATACTTCACCAACGAAGTTATGTAGTCTTGGTAATATTTCTCCAACGGTTTGAAGTGGCCGTGGCAATACCTCGCCAATAAATGAAGTAGCCGTGGTAATATATCGCTTACAAAGTGAAATGTCCGTGGTAATAATTATATAACTAAATGAAGTGGCCGCGGTAATACCTCACTTAAGATGAGTAGTGGCCATGGTAATACCTTACTTACGAAGTTAAGTGGCGGTGGTAATACCTCGCTTACAAAGTGAAAAGTCTACGGCCGTTTCACTTTGTAAGCGAGGTATTACCACAGCCACTTCACTATATATATATATAAAAGTGAAGTGGCCGTGGTAATACCTCACCATCAAAGTGAATTGGCCGTGGTAATACCTCGTCTATTGTAGCAATTTCCCTCTAAAGCTAAACTTAACCGCATTAAACGTAAGCTGCCAGTGCTTAGTCAAATGGCCATCCCAAACCACAAGCGTGGATTACTCACTTAGTGAGCCGGTCGGTGTTTACAGTTATTAGCGACCCATTACACTAATGATCAAACGCCAAATTTCACAACATTGGTAACAGTGATTACAATCAAATACAGTTCTTATGACATTTACTACAGACTTCATTCTATGTAATCCAGACTTTTCCGGATAATATATTACTCTTCTATTTCCAATCATCCAATTGGTGACGTATTATTTTATTGAAAAAACATTTCATATCAAATTGATCGCTATTTAGTCCGTATTTAAAAAAGAATAATATAAAAATGTAATTTACTGTACGTTTACTAAATAATTTCTTTACTATCATGCCTAGTAACGTTTATATAATCTTTATATTATTAATACCGTAAATAAATAAAAGTTGATGAATATTAAAACTCTTGTAATTATAGAGTTTGTTGTCATTGAATAAACCTCCATATATTCCAGTTAGTACAAGCATTGATTTAATAAACCAAAAAAAGTCTAATAATTATCTAAGTATTGTAAGGGTAAATAAATCAATCAATTGTTGATTATGAGAATGAAATATTTCTGAGAAGACCCTTTTGTTATTATATCAAATTATCTCAACCGTTTAGTTACTACACTTAATTTGTTATTATTAATTTAATTTTATATGAAATAACACATAAAATTCCGTGTAAGTAGACTGATTTCCATGATAACACAGTTATGTAATTTTATAACATGAAATGAACAAGTATATAAGAATTTATGAGGTTGTTGGGTTTACAATCTTCAATAATAAAATTACAAACAAATGGTTTAAGTAGAAGTAATTTAAGTTGACGATGGTAACTTACGAATATCGAATAATTTAAATCTATCCTCAGAGAATATATGAATGTAAAATATATAGCAATTGAAAAGAATAATTTTCTAATATTTCTTTTTTGAAGTATGACACACAGGTATCAGGAACCCTGTATCTGTACCTTTACTAAAGGTCAAAATATTATATAGTATCGAACCAATTTCCGGTGTAAAATTTAAAATTTCTAACTAGTAGTGCTAAATTTAAATAAGAACGGCTTTCAAAGTGAGCTTGTCGCACTACCAGGATAAGTAACGTACTTTGAAAGATGTCCTTAGACATCAAAATTTAAGTTTTATGAGCAAAACCTCTGAAGACTTATTGAGTCAGATCAGCACGTCCTTGCTATGACCTTCCGAGGGTTCCTTACACTTAAGATTTATAAGCTAACTCTCTGGAGACTTACCGAGTTGGATCAGGACGTCCTTGCTATGACCTTCCGAGGGTTCCTTACACTTAAGATTTATAAGCTAACTCTCTGGAGACTTACCCGAGTTGGATTAGCACGTCCTTGCTATGACCTTCCGAGGGTTCCTTACACTTAAGATTTATAAGCTAACTCTCTGGAGACTTACCGAGTTGGGTCAGCACGTCATTTGAACCTCATTATTTATTTGTATTTTCGTGGATAGGAATAGAAACTCATCATAATATTTGAATGTAAAAACAAAACAATTTGTTAATAAATGTATGGAGGCATTCCACTATTTCAATGTCTTAATATTATATTAAATATAATATAGAATACAAATATTAAAATATAATTCAATAATATAGTTGACAAACCAGATTAATGGCTAAAAAAATGGCCAAATTATTACGAAATAGCTCACACAACTTCACAAATTAACTGCCCGAAGACATAAAATTTAAGTTAATCTAGATCTGCGTAACAAACAAGATGTTAAAATGGCAGTTAAAAGACAACTGAGAATTACTCCAAGAAGAAACCTTTAAACTTGGTAGTAAAACTCTTCAGCTAACTTAGATCGTTAAAATTAAGTAGAAGCTTATATTTAATTTGTTTAAAGCGTTTAATTTATGTTATTAGTTTTTTTCCATTTGAAACACAATAAGACATCAGTTTAAATATAAGATGGTTGTGTTCTTAAATGAATCTCATAATAATAAATTGCATTTTCCTATTTCAAATACTACCATACCAATGATAAATGTGTGTGTTAATTTTAAGTACAATACACACAAAATTAATTTAGTAAATGTATTCATGATTTGCTGTAAACATTCGATATATATTGGGTTATTTTATAGTATCTAACATTTTAAAACTTTTTAATTCATTTAATCAATCAAATGATATTTTATTTTCCAAAATGAACATTCAAATAAACTTATAAATATTGTCTACTTAGTGTTTAAACAAGATTTGCTTGTACATTAAATTCTTATAAATATGTCTTAACAGCATATTCCAGTTTACTGGACCTACTATCCCTATGAACATGTAATAAATGTTAATTGTAAAGTATTATATAAGTCATAGAATCATTATTAACTTAACAAATTCTATATATACGTTTTACGTTAAAGAATAAGATAATTTTGATGTTAAGTTATATATCATAACCGTATTCTAACCTTATACTAATCATAGTTTCAAACAATAAATGAAAGTTACTCTTAAACTGAGTGGTAGTAAATTAAAGCTTTGAATGTTCTTTTGTAACATTCAATATAAACTAACCCAATGGGCTATCTAAAGTTAAAAGATTTGTTAATAAAACAAATAATTCCATTATCCCATGTAGAGTTACGTTGTTTATCTATTGTAAAGTATTATATTAGATAAAATAAAGAATATGTTTGTCATGATTTAATATTTCATTTTATCAAAATTTATCTGTTTACCCTTTTAGTTTTTTATTGGTACAGAACCGATTTTCTACGAAAGAGGAAGCCAGACTGAATTTAACTATTTTATCGTTTATGTTTCAAATCTTAAAAATGATCACCTTTAGTGTGTATCTATTTAGGAGTTCAACATCGGTACAGCATTTTGAAATTAGTATACTACAAAAAACAGACAATCAAAATCATAATTTTAAACGAAAATATGAATATTTGGCCAATACTTGCGAAATGATTATTTTTGTGTGATACCTTTGAGTTATAAAGATGATATTAAAAAAAACATCAACAAATGAGAAAATGTAATAATTTCCTGTATACATTTTCATATATGTCCAATAATTAAGCGGCCAGTTATACTGTACTAAGTTAGAATATTGAATTATACCAACCCGTGAATGGACCCCCAATACTACGCGTGTGGGGCATATCGTCCTGACACCGTTAGTTCAGTGTTCAGTGCGTTAGTCATAGAATCCCATTTAACTGTCAACACCAGGAGGAATTTTATGTGACATTATTAGCATACACCAAACATTTAACTTGCTACCAAGCCTACATCATGGTCACCAAGCCTCCAGTATATTTATTATTCTCTCATATATTTCACATATTTATTTATTATACTGTCATGTAAGAGTTTGATTAACTAACCTAACTAACGTATCTCAAGTAGAATTTAAAAGATTTAATATTTCTACAATGTATGATTTTCATAATATACTTTACTAAATAAATAATGTAAAACATTTTACAATATATGTTATGTAAATATAGTATGTAAATTTCTAATCGGCTGTTAAGAAGTATTCGTTTTGCTGAAGTAGTCGTATTGAAAAGTTGACATTTTTATGCTTTAGAAATATAATAAAAGGCTGCAGCACTAAAGTGGATCACATTAATTGCCAAATGGCCCCACCCGTTTTTTTTGTTTTTTTTTTATTTTTTTTATTTCCAACTCGTGTCTTACAATGGACTGATAACGCGACCAACCACCACTCACATCAGCTCAGCTGATTGTCGTTTGCCCTCGGGATTTTGGAATTATTGTCTCTCTGCAATTGAGCTGTCTCATGTGGTTCACTAGTACAGTCCCATGTAAATGTAATGCAGTTTAAACGGCAATAATAGCATATCTCGCTAAAATATGTATATGAAATAATATGTTCATTGTTAAGCTACAGTAAATGTACTAAATAGTGATAGACACGCCGAAAGGAAACTAGTAGGTCAAAGCAAGGCACTTGAAGAGGTTTTTTAAGCCATTTGAAATAGGATTAAAAGTTAATTTAAACGATATATTTATTGTGTTTTGTGTTAATGTAGTTAACAGATGAAGTGATAAGACGAAAAGTATGCTTTAGAGATATTACATTTACAAGGTCATGAGGGAAGGATTGTATGTAAATGAAGCATACATCCTTCATTTTAAATTATGGAAACAATCACATATTCATATTTACGTAAGATTATTTCGTTACAAAGTAAATAAAATCGAGTATTAATAAAATGTAAAAGCTGTAAGATGAAAAACTGTGTGGCCCCATGTTATGGGTGCCACAAGTACAGGATGTGTTCACTATATAGAGGAGCAAGATTACAGGAAAATATAAAAGTAAGAAGAATAAAGGAGTATGGAAGGGTCTCAAAAACAAACCATTTATTTAATTGTATTTATTTTTATTTTCAAATTTGTACTCTCTCCAATGCAGTAATTTAGTTATCAATTAGGTTAACTCTGTCTCTTTTACCATCCTTCTTAAAGTTACAAAGAAGCATCTTATTGGATTATATAATCTTATCTTTGATTATATAAACTACAATGAATATTCGAATAGGAATATTTGTGCCTGTAATTTGGTTAGTTAGTGAGGCCCACAACCAGAACTGACTTAAACTGCATTACATTTACATAGTACACTAGCACTCCACTATGGACGACAAAACAGCTGATATCTTGGGCCTCAAAATTAAATATTGGATGGGAAATCTATTTGTGCATATGGCCTCTAAGTTGAGTTACCTTTATAATAATGTAAATAAACCAGAGAAAATCATTTAACATTTTTCTTATTAAAATAAATGTCAGTAGTTCAGAAAAATCTAAACTATAACTTTACTCCAGATGTAAGCTACACATAATAATTCCTTTCAGATATATGTGAATTTTACTAGGATAAAAATATACTTACATCTTTGTACTAATATGTGTAATTCGTTTATTTAATATTATATTCAAATCCGAAATGGGTTACCAAATCTGGTTACTATTTGCATAGAGTATAAGAATGTAGATGCAAACAGCCACAGATAAAAATGAAACATAGGTCACATCCAATAGTGCGCTAAATATGTGTCGAATATTTATTCTTCCACTTTACCATGCCTTGACAGTCCCACCTTCATTACTCCAAAACCCTCAATGATTAACGGAGTAATTTTTACTACGTATGTATAAAGATGGTCATAAGATGTAAACCGTTTACAAGTACCACTGATTTGTTCCTACGGCCATAAGAAAGTGACTTCTTTATCTTTATCTCTATGAAAAAGCTGAATCGAAAAATAATCGCTACTACTATGCTTTATTTTTACTCATTCATAAGTTAATTTACCATTTTTAAATATATAATAAATTTGTTGTAAAGTACTACTTTCTGTCCGAATTTATTTTACGTAATGAAGTCAGATCACCCTAACTATAAGTGTATTTAATATACGTCATTAGTATATTAATATATTGAAAATAAGTAACTTTATTTTTAACTGTTACTAAGTTGGAACCTAAATGCAACGAAAATAGCAGAACGACATGTGCAGCTCGTGAGACAAGATAGTGGCTCTGTCGACCTAAATTGGACAAGCCGTCCGGCCACTTGGGATTGTCGGCAATGTATTCACTGCATTAAACGGCTTCCATAAAATATTAGCTTAGCTTTCCATTTACATCTACTCGGAAAAATAAGTATTAAAGAAACTATATTTGGCGTCTTAAATTCTTTAAAACCTCTCTTTATTACATATACTGTCAGAACCAATCTGAATCTTATAATACATAAAATCGAAAACAATGATTATTATAAAAGTATATTACAGTCATTAAAATATGAATATTATAAAAAATAATCTTGAAATGTCTTAAATTTACTATTAAGATAATAGTAAGTTATTTCTTAATATATTACTGTTAATACTTAAGTAAATGAGTAAGTTAAAATTAGGTAAATGGTAAGTTAAAAGTAGGTAAGTGGTAAGTTAAAAGTAGGTAAGTGGTAAGTTAAAAGTAGGTAAGTGGTAAGTTAAAAGTAGGTAAGTGGTAAGTTAAAAGTAGGTAAGTGGTAAGTTAAAAGTAGGTAAGTGGTAAGTTAAAAGTAGGTAAATGGTAAGTTACCTACTTACTATTTTGGGGAATAATTGTATGAATTTGTAACTTAGCGATACAGTTATAACATAACTGTATCTCTACAGTTATAATGCTTATGTCTGACATTCTGAATAAAACATTCTAAAACACTCATAGTCTACAGTTTAACTTTTCAAAGTAGTTAAGGAAATATCTTTTGTCAATATTGGCCACCCTTTAATTTTTAGTTCGAAATATTCTTTTAAACATTTATTTTTGACTTTGCTTTACATATTTTCAAGCAGTCTCACTTGTTTAAAGTGAAGTAGAGCCTAGTTAAACATAGAGTTATCTGAGAACATCTGTAGGGATCATGCTAACCGAATTAGAAGGAACCTGACCTACTATGAAAGGTAACTTCTTCCTCATCTTCCAAAGTGTGCTGCATGTGATATTGACCCACCTACCCATACACGTAAGATTGTATTGGTTATGAATCTGATTGGGTTCGAACTGAAACCCTTTAGCTTATGAAGCTGGAATTTAACCAACTACGTTACCGACCAGTGTTTTAGTACCATGATTAATGAGAACAATTTAAAAACAAATTAAATCATCCGTACTATAACACCGTATATAACCAACAAATGCTTAAGTCTTTTAAAGAATATTCCGTTTCTTCCTCGGAGTCTTTTAAAGGAGATATTTGAGTGTGCATGGAATAAAAGTTAGTTTCATAACTGTAGGCGTGTGCCTCCTTTGTTACTGCACCTAAGTGGAAGTAGATAAGAAAACGAAGTTTTCATATTTTATATCTTCGTGTCATTGGAAACATTGGTGAAATACTGTATGTATTGACTATGGTTTAAATAGTATTTTTTAGATTCGTCTGATATATGCCAAGCAGACATTGAAAACCCAAAAGGTAATAAAAAATTAAAAAAAACAGCACAGTAGGAATATCGCTGATTTTTGTTAATTATGATTCATAGTCCTAATTCTTTGTGGAATATAAGTTACATTAATGCAATAATATGAGAGTTTTCCACATTCTTACGTTACCGGTATTGACAATATTTCCCAGAAACAACTATATTCTATATACCAACAGTTACTTTGTGGTGTTACCTGGAAAATATATACATCAACACATTCACGCTACTAGTTTTGTCATAGTATTTCTCGAAAACCACTATTATACTCCCATATACTCCCACCACTAGTCGTGTTACCCGGAAACCACACACCTTCCACATGTTCACGCAACCGGTTTCTTTTTTTTCTGGGTTCCCGTAAACGTATATTCTTCTAGTCCATTGGTAGTATCACCCAGAAACTACATATTACTGAAGTTATGCACAGTTAATAATATTTCTTTTACACTTTTAAATAAGCTTTTAATTATTAAAAAACAATCTTAAAATATTATTATATTAATTACATATTTTACGTAATATTCTTTTCATACACAGTGCTTAAAAATGAACGTTTTGATTATTCGCCTTATACCTTTGTATTTCCTAAGTAAAGATATATAATTTATAAGCCGTGAAATTAGTCTTTTCACAAACTAATAATTGTAAACTGGTAAAGGAAGCCAAACTAAACTTTGGTGTACAAAGGATTTCATGTTTCAGTGAACAGAACAGATAATACGCGCGGAGAAAGCTCCAGTTGGAAGCGGGAATGGAGCAACCTAATTTCCCTGAATACTGATCCTACTTGTACCTTTACATATTCAAGAGGGAACTATAAATAATCTTCTTTGAAAGATCAAAAATAACCTCATAACTTCCGTCATGGCATATTCTCAAAATAATCATTTATTCAATTTTTATTGTGGCCTATTTGATATTAAGACACCTATCATCAAGTACCAAAAGTCAGTATCTTACTTAAATGGTCAGTAACGTAGTTTGTTCAGCCACATGTTACTCAATCTAAGTAAAAAAGTTGAAAGTAGAAAGGCATTAGCTGGTATTTAACGTCTGTTAATTTGTCAATAAACTATTATTAATTGGAATTTTGTAAAGACTTGTTATCCAAGAAAGATAGTACATTCACTCATGCACACTCATTTGACATCCATATTCATACAAATTAGAACGATCCACATCTTGAGAATAAATAAAAATGATCAATAGCTTTTATGTTTCTTATTATTGATGTATGTATGAAATAGTGTATGTGTTGTTAGTAGCAGTTCATATGCATAAAAATAGACAGACATACTGTTTTTTATGGAATATGATTCCACATATGATTGATGATCATAATTTCCACAATCAAACAAACCTGATACTCAGTTCCCAGTCCCTTACATATCTGGTAGTGACTGTTCACACCGTGTCGGTGGTAATGGCACTGACATCAGACGTGCCACTTAGTCCTCAAGTACATGTGCTCACTACATCACGTAATAGTGACTCATATATATTTTACCCTTCTTATAAGCAAATCCACTTTGATACCTTTCTATCTCACCTCTGAGTTTCATAAATATATGTCATGAAAAAATATTGTTGTTAATATTGTTAAAGCCATATTAGAAAGGATAATACCACATCCTGTGTAAATGTAGATGTAAAGGAGGTTTACGAGGTCAAGTAAATGATGAAGAAAGTTACACAATATAGAGTAATATTTAGTCATGTGTAAATTAAGAGAGGATCAGTTTTAGAATTACGGTAAGAAATTTAGTTTTTAGGCCAAAATACGTCCTGTGTTAAGATTTAATACTTTCAAACAAATATACACTAATAAACTAAAATAAAGAAAATAGAAATGTCTCGGCCATTCTTACTCAACTAATGATCTGCTTCTCGAACTGTTCTTTTTTTGATATTTCATCTTATGCATTTGGGGTGGGGGACTTTCAGTCTTACTGTTTGAGGTTAAATAGTCTACTTACGTTAGTTTAGAATTAGTTATTAAATAAAAATTTTATTGCAATTATTAAGTTTTTAATTTAGTGTACTACACGTCAGTAATATTTTTAATTTTCTTCAAACGTTCGTCAGTATTATAGTTTTATAATCTTCGAGTGAATTATTAATAAACTATTTATCAAGTTAATACCATGTGGTGGATTTCTAAATAACATTTACGTTTTATATGAACATTGAAAACTAATTGGACAGATACCAAAAAGTCAACAAAATAAAATAGTTTCCAAAAGTTAAAAATATCGATAAATGCCATAGTAAATCATCAGTTTGGTAGTTAATACCAATATTTTAGCTTTAAACGAGAGTTCAATAGTTTTTGATACTAACGTCCACTTAGTATCTGTGTTGTTAAATAATATTTATTTAAACATATGTTGAAACCATTAAAAAGAATAATCTTAAAAGGAGATATGAAGTTGGGTTTACTTGCTTACCGTACCACTAAAACAGAGCTGGGATACAGCCCTTGTGAATTGGTGATGGGGCGACAAATTAGGGGAACTTTAACAATACATCCAATAAACTTAGAACCGAAATGGCCTGACCTGGAGGAGTTAAAAAAGAATGACGAGCGAAGAAAGAACAGGTGTAAAAAAAATATGATTTAAGACATAAAACCAAAAGACTTGCCTGAACTTCAAGAGGGAGGACATTGTATGGGTGAAAGATAGAGGAGAGTATGGAAAAACTGTTCGGAAATTAAAAGGAGTACCAAGTCGCTATGAGATAAGAATGGGGAATGGTGGAGTAGTTGACCGAAATAGATGCATGCTGATTATTACTTGAAAATTGAACTTATTTGAAAAAGAAGGAGAGATGTGTTGTTAATTAATATTTATCTAAACATAAGTTGAAACCATATATATAATAATTTTTATATTGTTTTGGTTGAGTGCGTTTTTAATCTATAGAAATTGAATTATATTTCTTTTAACGTCTAACTACAAGCTAGAAAAAATCCAACCAAGTAATAGTTTAGTATATTTAATAATTTGCACTTATGAATTTAGTATACCGACATAAACCCACCCCTCTGATGTAGTAAACATATGAATCAATAGTTACATAACTCATTTATGTAGAATTTCAGGATATTTAAATTGCGTATACTTCTGGTCCTTGAATTTTATTAAAATTTTCTATTGTACAAAATACGTATATCTTGATATTACAAATATATATATATATATATATATATATATATATATATATATATATATATATATATGATTGTGCCACAGATTAGTATACCATATATCATTACTGTATTTTGGGTATGAAGTGTATGTATAGCAGCTTGCACAAGTAAAAACATTTACGTGTCTAGCAATCAATGTGTCAGGTTATTTAGTTATCATATATAGTGTATTTGCTATTGGCAGGTAAATACTATATGAAAATAAAATAATAAAACGTCTAAGTAATGTTGTGCTTTAAGAGCAATATTACAACTGTAGTAACCCAAACTACTGTAGTACAGGGACTATTGATAATATAAAAGAACAAATCTTCATTATATATGGACTTTTTTTTGTAATATATGCAATAATTAAAAACTAAGATATTTGTATATAAATAAAACATTTACAGCAACATGTAAATGAAGTGACACCACAAAGTATATACGCTGCGTATTAGTACAGACAGTAAAATAAAAGGGATAAGATAGATGTTAGTGAAAAGAATGTAACCGGAAATTTTCATTATTGTATGAAATAACGTGATATTGGCAAACAGAATGGCCCTTCATATAAATGAATTTTTAACTGTTAAGTTGTTAGCTAGACTGGAGTAACTTAAGAGATGTTTTAATAATCTAGGTTATTATAATTGTAGTCAACACATGCTTAATTAAAAAATAAGAACTTTACGATTTTTGTATGGAAGGTTTTATATTGTTGTATATTTTCTATATTCTATAAAATGTTATACGTAAAATGATGTTAATAGGGTATTATTATTACCATTAAATCAAATTTTTTTTACTAAATCTACAATTTACTTGCAATTGTTTACATTAACTTCCAAGAAAAAAAATCTAACCCTAACCTTGTGTTGTCTATTCAGTGCTATTAACTACATGTATATAATATACGGATTGCTTTTTATATTTTCATGTTTTATTTAAACGTGTGTTAGTATATCAACATACATTTGTGATTATTTACAAAATAATTTTAGACGGAAAATTATAGTTTCATATCATTAAAACTCATATGGACTGAATCAATATAACAAAACCATGACCTAAGGTATTCCAAAGATACCAAATAGATGAAATTATTTAGTACTATCTAGAATTGCTCGTAGAGTTAACACGTAAAATGCATCTGTTCATCTCTCTTGGTTACTCCATTCAAACTTTATTAAATCTGTTTATTAAGGAACTAATCATTTTGTCTAAATATACGTAATAGTTTTATTATTCTGTTGATGCTACATGAATATATAAAGAACCATTAGAGGAAGGTGAGCCGTAAAGACCTGGAGGGCAATTATTTAATAAATAATCATGTTGCCCCTGACAAGTGATCTCACATAATTTCCAAAGAATGCCCTTAATTCTACCTACTGTTGGAGTACTGTTTAATAAATAACCCCAATTCCAATTACCTTTCTTCGAGTTTCCTCTTTAAACACTTCTTCCACGAAAGGAAACATACAATTTAGTTGAGAGTCTTAATTAATTGGTGAGTATTAACTACCTTTACTACGCAATCCATTTGAAATGGTTTTAATCTGTTTGTAAAATGTATAAACAATGCAGTCAGAATAGGAGAAACTAGTCCCTATTAGTAAGACACTAAAATAAAAAGTTCCCATACAAATAAATAATCATGTTGCCCCTGAGAAGTGATCTCACATAATTTCCAAAGAATGCCTTTAATTCTACCTACTGTTGGAGTACTACTGTAGGAACTACTGTACCTACTGTTGTCAATACCACTGTACGTGTATGGGCGGGCAGGTGGGTCAATACCTCTGTACGTGTATGGGCGGGCGGGTGGTTCAATACCACTGTATGTGTATGGGCGGACGGGTGGTTCAATACCACTGTATGTGTATGGGCGGACGGGTGGTTCAATACCACTGTATGTGTATGGGCGGACGGGTGGTTCAATACCACTGTATGTGTATGGGCGGACGGGTGGTTCAATACCACTGTATGTGTATGGGCGGACGGGTGGTTCAATACCTCTGTACGTGTATGGGCGGGCGGGTGGTTCAATACCACTGTATGTGTATGGGCGGACGGGTGGTTCAATACCACTGTATGTGTATGGGCGGGCAGGTGGGTCAATACCTCTGTACGTGTATGGGCGGGCGGGTGGTTCAATACCACTGTATGTGTATGGGCGGACGGGTGGTTCAATACCACTGTATGTGTATGGGCGGACGGGTGGTTCAATACCTCTGTACGTGTATGGGCGGGCGGGTGGTTCAATACCACTGTATGTGTATGGGCGGACGGGTGGTTCAATACCACTGTATGTGTATGGGCGGACTTTCTAAGACAATAAAGTTGTTATTTCTCCAGCACTGAGGCGCACAATACTTACTTGATAGTTATTAAATTTGAGTCGCTCTGAATAATCTAATGATAAATGGTTTTGTGGTGTTTGTGTCACTAGAAGTTAACGTTGGACATAGTTGAAGTTAAATTCACTCAGACAGGTACATAAATAACTATCTCTGAACACTTTAGCTCTATGATTCTTAATTAGTTAAGTACAGAACAAAGATTTGGCCGTTTTTTGTGTGATGCCTGCACAGTTGATAACTCAAAGAGTCACTAAGGTCTTCATTAGTCATACAAAGTACTTTGTTTCAATTATGAAATAATTCTACTTTCTTTTTTGCTTCGGAATTAATTATTATTTACATTCAGCTATATTCTTTAGTCTGTTTAAAAACAAATTCAAATGGCAAGTATGGGAGTAACTGTGTTTAACTATTACAGAATATATGTTCTATATATTCTTTAAACACAATATTGCCTCCCACTATGCGAGGGCAGAATTGTTCACTTCTCAATTCAGACTCCAAATATTTACGGCAGTGATTATTTAGTATGTTACAAACCACCAAATACAGATTTATAGTCTCGGAGTGGTTATAACCATCATGTGTGTTGCTTCAAGCAACTTAAATAGTAAAGAATGTTACTATATAAATAAAGCATTGCTTCTAATAACGAATGTGAAGTATGTTTAGCACAATTAAAAACCAGTTTAAAATAAATTATACCTATTCTCATTATGTATACTCTGGGAATGTTTATTTTCTAGCTTACATTAACAACTGTCCAAAATAAAAGAGAGCTTTTAATACTTAATAATATATTATGTATTTTTGGACTTGGGCTTAAACACATAAAGAACTTTTATAAGTGCAAGAAAACACTCGTAAGTCAAGTATTAACTGATAAGTGATAACAAAATAAACTATGAATGTAATTAGAATTTTTTGTATACTTGACTCCCTATTTAATTGTATATTTTGAGTTAATTGAGCACGATATCAGATAAGGAATTACATTTGAACAAATTTCACTCAAAGATATTTTAGCAGTGTTCAAATATCTTAACACATGATATTTAATTCACAGAATTCATCCTGCAAGTATGTTAATCTTAAAGATGCATGTTTTGACCTCCCCTGCAACAATATGCAAATGACGAAGACTATATGAATAGTTTAGTGGTAGAGAGTTTATATGGAATCTGTGGAGTACTTTGACTACATTTTGAAGGTAGATAACTAAGGAAGGTTTGAAGGTTTTATGTGTAAAGAGGATGATAATACGAGTATCAAAGTAGTTTAGATCTTAAATTACTTTACGGGATCTCGACGAATGTGCCATTAGCAGACGGCGTGTTCTTTTAGAGCTATAACAGTTTAAACTAAACTAGATAGACTAAAGTTTAGTTTTTGTATCTGTGTGTTTTTGTTTTCTTTTTTATGTTTATAGCATTTTGTAATCATATCTTTTTAAATAGTGGATCAGATAATGTACTTTTTCATTCAATAAATAAAATAAAAGAGGACTAAAAATAAAATAAATTAGTAGTGAATATTATTTATTTATTTTCTTAGCTATAAAGTACCAATCCTTCGTACGGTGTTTACGTTGATTTATATTGTGCTTCTTACAGTGATTGTGCTTCATGGATAAAATAAGTTAACTCTAGGTTGTTTATACGATTTTAAAAATGAAAAGTGCGTTCTGGTTATGTTGGGTACGGCATTTACTTCAGAACTATGTAAGTTGTTTTTTTATTCTACAACTGATAAATAAAACTATTATAAACAATTAATAGTCACTTGGTATTGTCACAGGGGTTGCATTGATACTTCTTAGAGCCCCTGGAGTAGTGCCCCGAAGAAATTTCAAAATAAAGATAGGCCTATGTGTTAAAACCAGAGGCCCTAAAAATGTTCATGCAAAATTTCAACTGAATGGGCCCAGTAGTTTTTGTGTGATTGAATAACACACACAGACACCATTATACTTTTATATTATAGAAAGATTAAACTAAACAAGTGCATTCTTGACATTCTATTTAGTAACAAAAACAGTTTCTTGTGAACCCAATTACAGTTAAGGATATTCAATACTATACAGTTTGTACAAGTAATTTAATAACAAACAAACTTTAAACATACTGAGAACATTTCACATTTAACACGTTTTATTGTATACAACCGTATAAAGAAAGTGAATGGACTATTCAGCAGTTTACAAAGTTCGTGAAATCCCGTGAGACGGCAAGTAGAATGGCTCTTCAACCACCATTCAATTTCCACTGTGCTGACTGGTTTTATCTGGAGTAAACCGGCTGTTGAAGTAATTGAATATTTAAGGGTTATAATTCATAGCTTTTACAATGCAGATATCTGCCTTTTTTTCTTGAAACGTATAGAAAGTCACGAGCCATTATATTCTTTTCATGTTAGCGAGCCTAGCTTACGAATTATGTTTTTTTAAACAATAAATAAATGGAAAACCATTAGGGTTTTAATCAATTTACTCACTCAATAACATTAATTATTTTATGAATACTAGAAAATTTAAATCCTCTCTTGTTTTCTTGAAAGCTCTAGAAAAGTGTCTTTAGAGAGTGTTATTACCTTTTCCTATTAATCCCACATTTCTCTCATAAAGGTGTTACACGCAACAATAACACTCTCTAAAGATACGTTTTTTGAGCATGTAAACAAAAAGGGAGGAATTCAATTAATTAAGATTTATAAAATAATTAATATATTGGTATGAATAAATTACAATTCTAATGCTACTTTATTATTTCAAATATAATTATAGATTTAGAAAATTTTCGTAAGCTGGTCTTTCTAACATTAACAGAATGTAATAACTCGTGGTTTTCTACACTTTTCAAGTAAAAAATGCTGAGATCTACATTTATATAGCTATGAATTTAAATCCTTAAAATATATAGTCGATTCATTACAAACAACATCAGATTGTGAAGAGTAGTCAACCAAAATTTAAATAAATACAATTTCACATGTTTAACGATATTGTAGCAGATAATCCTTATAGTCGAGATACATATATGCAGGACTAACTTTTAGAATGAACTAGATTGAAACACACTACAACAATTTGATTTAGGTTTTGTTGATAGAGTTTCCATAAAACACGTCACTGTTCCTCTAAAGTATTCTCTCATCGTCAGTTTTCTAGCCCCATTGGCTATAGTGACTATTAAAGTGCCCCACATATGGAGCAGGGTGTTCAAACTTGGTAAAATCCATTCGTCAGGTCACTGGATGTTAGGAGGCCTATAAACATTGACTATAGTTTTTTTTGACACTTGAATTGCCTGCCATAGCTAGGGGATCACAAAATCGTGACATTTCAGATATCAGCTCTAAAGCATGTACGGCATTTTTACATTAGAATGCTACTTCTCCAGTCCTAGTAGCAAAATAGTTCACAGACTTCCGCTATTGCGATGTAACATATTATGGTAAAATAAGCCATCACCATCTGTCCATTACATGATGACTAATAATGGATGAGTTGTCTACAAGAAATGGTAACTGATAATGTATCTCACCAACTTAGAGAACCGTTGCTTACATAAGTTGTGAATGTGATTCTACGTCACCATTATGGTTATTCTGCTATATTCCGTATGCTTAAAGTTTAAAGAGCACATGGTTCAAGGTTTTAGATTTTCAAATTGAGAATATCAGAAAACATGTATCTTTTAAAAATATAAATTATCATTAAACATAGTGCTTTAGACTGCTCAAAGGTAAACTTGCCGATTCCTGCACTTGCAGTTTATAACAGTAACTTGCAGTTTATAATTACTACTTGCAGTTTTACTGTGCTGAATGTTTAAACAAAAGAATACATTTGTGAAGTGGGTAAAAAAAATAATTGTTGACAATATTTTATTAAAAGTGAATGAAACTTAAAACTATAATAAGTCTTTTTTTTTATTTCCTTGGAATCTCCTCGAGTATGGGAGAACCACTTTGTTTAATTTACGAGGGTTGATTTGCAAATATAGTGGTTTCACATCTCTCCCTTTAAATGATGGGGCATGAAGCAGAGATTATTTGGACACAGATTGAAAAACAACAAATGCAACTATAAGCCCGCTCAACAACGACTGTGAACAACCTCAAGTTCTTTATTCTTCATGATTCCTTCAGAATAAATTTCTGATTTAAAAATAGACTTCATAATATATAACAATGAAACGGATAATTGACACACTACTGGAATGGCTAAACCCCCAAACACCATATACCATTACGTTAGTCATAAATATGTAGATTATTGTTCCCTATATCTGTAAATGGATTAAGACTAAACATGAAAGATTTAATGAATTAAATATGAAAATAATTACTGGCAAAAACAAAGATCAAGCATTTCTCCCAAACATAAAACAGGTAAAAACAAACCTTCGACAAGACTCAATTTCCAATAAGACTATGCTTAAGGGAGTTCATGCCAAAAGTGGTAAAAACATAATTTTTCCAAGCATGTTTTGTACGTTTTAGTTCTACATTGAGGTATGAACTCAAAAACAAGAAATATAAGGCTTAACAGTTTTTGTTACATAAAAAACATATATTTTAAGCTCATATTCAGGACGGATTTTTCTGTTTTGGAGGGGGAAATAGGAGTAGACGTGACAGCACGTCGGGGATTTGTATACTACTATAACTATTTTTATTGACTTTATATATTGATAAAACCATTTTATCAGCATAATTTAGTTACCAGCTTTATATTTAGAAAGGTGGGGCAGGACCCAACCTTCAAACACCTAGTTGTATCGATTTCTGAATGTTGTAATTCTTTACCCTAGAAATTACACAACTCAGCTTCTTTCTATAAGAGATAGAGTGATGATTTTTCCAATTTTTTTCAGTTTCTTCATTTAAATGAGCTGTAGGATGGGTTTAAAGAAAAAATAGACAATAACTATTTAAAAAATAATATATTATGCAAAACCAGGCTTTCTTATTTTAAAAAATATAAGAATAATATTTATTTTAATAAAATCAAACCCATTCTTCAGATCACAGAGCATACGTTTAGAAACACTTTAAAAAATATAAATATTCAATTACAATACTGTATAGTTTATAAACTGTTCAGGATCTAGTGAACCCTTAAATCATGGAAAACCAACCCCCTCCCCAGGGAGGTGAATACATTCTTATAACATATTTTTTCTTTCTATATTTATATTTAACAATCATAAATAGTATAACAATTTAAAATTTACAAATGAAAAATTTTTATTTTTTTCATGAACTCCTCCTTAACAATGATGAAAAACAATGCTCAATGTTTGGTATCTTCGAAAATGTTTGTATCTATTTGGGAAATCCAGTATTTAGTTAAAACATACGATGAAAATAAAATTGTACCACACAATGGAAAATAAACAATGATGAAAATAACTACATAACAGCATTGCTTACCGGAGATCGCAATAGTTATTCTAGCACAAAGTCCATTAATGTAGGCCTATATATATATAAAATAATTTATATAGTTAACAAAATGTGTATTGAACTACACTTTTTTTAATAAACAAAAAAAACATCAAATAATTCTATGAGCACTAATTAACTTTTATACGTTCTAAATATTAAAATGTATCACTGTTATGTCCTTTATTGAAAATGTAATTCGCCAATATTGTATGTTAACATAAAAGTACGTGCTAACCAATAAAAGTGACTGAGAACCTTGAAATCATATAAACATCTCACAGTAAATATTAAAAATTTGCCATAACAAGAAATACTGACTAACCACCACCAAGATATAACGTTGTTAGCTAACTTCTGGCAATTTCCACACAACAATGATGTGGTTTACGAAAGTTCGCCTTGGCTGTACGTTTATGAGGCGAGGCCTCTAGAGATAAACAAGTCAACTTTTCTCTTTTAACAACAAGACATTTGGTTTCCTATAAATATAAAAAATTTTGTAGTAAAATTAAAGATAATAAACAATTAGTTTTATTGAATAATTGATTGTTAAAATTAACATAGTTCTTCCTTAAAAAGTTCTGGAATAGCAAGATTGTTGCCAATCAAATTAGATTTACTGTGAAATAAAAGTGTTTTATTACTTCTTCATTAGATCTTATTAAAATATCATATTTTTATTACATGTGAGAGGGAATGAAATAAATAATCTTCATTGAAAGAGGCAATTTATGCCCAAGTCAATATGAGATGACTGTGTAATTATTGTATTAGAATACAGCACATTTCATATCAGGTAATTTATTCGAATACATTTTTAATATATCCTTTTATTATTTTGAATCATTAAATCTAAAACGTAGATTTTAACTTTTCTAATTTTTAATATTAAACTTAAATTCAGAGCAAGAAAATATTTAGTAGAAATGTTTAAACTTCCATTTAAATTTATTAAGATGGACTTATTAAGATAATATTGCATAAAGTTATGTCATTATTTTAAATTATGTTATTTTATCGTAACATAATTTTAACAAATAACAATATTGGCCTTTTTTGATTGTATTAAATAGCAATGCAGTAATGGTATTTTATTATGTGTACAGAACGAATGGTAGAATGTTAAGCTACAAAACAACATCTATAACATAACAACAGCCTCTATGCTTGGCTGGACAGTGATGAATTTAAATCTAGTATCATTCTGTAATTATAAATGCTATTTCACAGTAACATTAAGTGTACATCAAAAGAGCCAGAAATTTGTTGTAAAACAGCAACAAATCTGATCCAGTTCACTAATCCCTTCATATAAGTTCCATACTGTAACGAAAAATGCATATCTAAAAGTTTAAGATGCATTTTTTACAAGATACATAAATAAAGATGCATACTTAATAATACATAGAACTTCATAACTACCTTCTCTTATAAATTAGTACTACTTTCAACTCATAAATATCGAGTGGGATAATCAAATGACGCATCGAATAGTATCAGTTAGTAAATATTTCTTCACATGCCCTCCTCATGGTCCATTTACATATACTCATGGAATGTCCACTTATACCGAGAGCATGAAATTTTATGTACATTAGAAGCGTCTTTTTTAGCTTTTTACTCCTCTAATTAAACATTTCCCTTCCAATGTAATATTTTCTATTTTGTTTACTAAACCTAAAAATTCTGTTTGTATTCTTAAAAAAAAAAAATTCATGATTGCACAGCTCCGTTTTCATATTCCATGTACTGCATTTTAAAATCTACGGAACTAACTGATTGAAATAAGAAACCATATAAAACTAATGTTAGGTGACAATCATCTACTTTCGTTACTTTATGCAACTTGGGGTTCCAAGTTAAGATGCTGGGGCTGGAAAACTGTTGAAATCAATTGAATGCTATGACTATGTATGGAACATTTATCGAACCTTTCGTTCTCTTTTATCTTTCATCTATAAATACCAATGGCATTACTACTTAATATCCGAACATCATTACGAGTCAACGGCCCATACCCTTCTGGCTAAATTGTGTTAGAGAATCCCAGAGGAATTCATGAGATTTTCCAATGAAAGCTGGACACAACAGACTTTAATAACCTTAGCAACTCATCCTAACAGTAAAAAATGTATTAAACATGTTATTTAAAGAAACTAAGTTAATTTAAAAAAGAACCTCACTTAGTGGAGCATTTTTATTTTGTAAAGGAATATATTCACATTTTTAAGTAAATTTATAAGGGGAATACATTCAATGTGTATTAAAAATGTTCATATTTTCTCATCCAAAATAAAAGAAAGCAGTTTAAGGAAAGCCAAATGTTTCACAGGATCTAAAACTAACAATATGTAATTTGAGTCATGTGTTTGTCTGTTTGAGTGAGAGTGTGCATGTTTTGAATATATGGAACATTTCCTTACTGAAAATGCCACTAAACCAATTAATTGTCAGCAGCTAATCACGATTTTAATTTTTTTTTGAACCTAGGATAGTGGTTTAGCATAGGCAGGAGATGTACTTGGCAATGGGTGCTTAACCGAGGACCTTAAAAGTATAAATATAGTGAATAGTAGGGAAACTTAACAATCACTAGACTAAAGTACTTATAATACTTTGTAGATTATTACTATAATACTTCATATCATATCTTGTGAAATGTTTGATGATGATAGCTTTGTTATCGAATGGCCTCACAAATAATTAATTATTGGTTTACAGTTTTTTTTTTTTTTTTTTTAACTTAACAATAATACTTTTTGCTGAATCAAAAGATTCATTAGTATTAGACTACCACTTAATATTTAAACTATGATCAAATGAGAGCGTAGTATATTTCAATCAACATAGTACCAGAATTACTCAAAAACTCAAGTCATTAAGCAATGAAGATGTTATATGAACTCAATTAAACAGTTCCATTGGAGTAAACTAGGATTTAATCAGAACTGTTTGCTGATATGAAAACTTTACATTGACTCCCCCTTGTGGTTTAGTCTAGTGTTTATTTGAAGTCATTTTGCCAGATATTTTTATATCTCTTAATATCATATGTACTCATTTAGATGTGTGAGTAATTATATCGCTAATGTGTTTTATGATATTAAGTAGATGATTTTCAAGATACATAAAAATGCTATCACTATAAACTTTTAGAACTTATTCATTCTGGAACATAAAATTACCTTTGGCAGTTGATAAACATGTGGAATTAAACCTTATTCGTTATTTGCTTGCAATAGATAATTTTCTAAGCCGTTTCAAACCCATAACTTAAAAATGTGAACTGTTAATAAACACTAACCTCAAAGTAATTAATCCGTATAAACAAATACATTTGGCTGAGGAGAATAGGCGTCCCTCAGGTGTGATACGTTAACGTGGACTAATATCAATCTGCATTTTATTTTTACCTTGTCATTTTATATATTTTGAAAATTATAGAACCTTTCACTTTTTTTTTTTTTTTCTTAAACTTCACTCCCCAGTTCACATGGGCCTACATGTCTGTGTGTGAACTTTATTCAACGAGTGAAGTACCGACCGTTGGCTCAGTAGGGATTCGAACCTTGGATCTGGGCCTCCGCAGTCCGAAGCCTTAGCCACTGAGCCACCGCGCCGGCTTGTTTGTGTTCGTAGTGTGCTAACTAAGAAATATCAAAGGAGTAAGTGAAATCAGGCAAGAAGTCCTCAAGTTGAGTGAGCTTTCTTCTTTGGTTTCAAATACCTACAATTTATATGTTAATTTTATTTCGCTTGCATACTCGTTTAAATCACTAGCATTTGCATACGCACACATGCATGTAGGACTGTAAAGTTAACAATACAAGAGAAAGGCTCAGGGAAACTAGGTGTGGTACAAAATTAATTAGCCTATGGCTTGGATAGGTCGAAAGAGAAGCTTATATATAGACTAATATGAGGAATAACATTTCTATATTGAAAGACATGACATTATTGAAAAACTACAAAACTATTATAGCTGGAGGGCTCCGGCGCAAACGTTTTATAACGGCTTCATGAAACATCGAGCGTGGCTGTTCCGTAGGTGAGGGATCTCATACTTGCACGCAGGCCGATCACTTGTTGATCGGAAGTCACGTTACGCCGTTGGTCCCTATGTTAATTGTGATAGGGCTTCTTAATGTGTACCTCACCTCACCTGGTAAATTAAGATTTAAAAAAAAGTATTCATATAAAAACCAAAACAAGACCAATCCCAAGGGAACTGAATAAAAACGTCTTAATTAACTGGTTATTAATATTATTTTTCTGATTTAAAGCTGGTAAAAAAAAGGTTTTATAAGGCATACGTGGGAGGGTAAACCAAATGTATTGGACAAGAAGGTGGACATTCTTGAAACCATCAAGTTGTATTGTACATATTATAGGTGTTATCATTATTTTCTAAAACATAACTATCAACCTTATTGTGTGACTTATTGGAGGATAAATATTAAGAGTGTGGTTAGTTTAGTACATCAACTTATGTTATGGTGTAGAGTGGATATGTAACGGAAAAATGTATAGAGCAGAAGTAAGTACCATAAAACTAATGTAACTTACCAGATACAAAGCGAGAGCATATTATGTCATTAGTGCATTTATAATAATGCCAATTAGTAATAACGTATAACTTTGGCAGTTCCTTGGAAATATAAACTCAGATTTCATTATTGACCGAGGAACTATGGTACGAGATCATTAAATACCATTCGAAAGCACAGTTCGTACAGACGAAAAATAATCAGTACATATTTTAAGTAGCCGGTAAGTTGTCCCGAAGTCCACAAAGTTCATTATTATTACTTTGTTATCAATGTGGAAAACAAATGATAATATTCAGACATGGAAAATAAATACTTCAGTCAGAGATACGGGCTTATTTAATAATATAGAACTAAGAAAATCAGTTGTAACTATTGAAATATGTTTCTTAGCTTTCTTTTGTTGTTTTCTTTCTGAATGCGTGATAAATCGTTGGACATTGTGCTTCCTTTAGTTGGTGAGTGATGGATCGATCTCTGATAACTGTTGGTAAACCTAGAGCAAATCACTTCCTCGCAGTTACTGCAAAATTATTTAAATAAGTGTTCACTTATGTTTTACATAACTAAGTTTTATAAGAATTCTACCTTCATACAATATTTTATGAACGAATAATTATAGAGATAAATCTATATTTTAGAGGTTTAATTCATAAACTTAGTTGAATATTCTAAGATCAGAGATTCAGAGTTATGTAATAATACTTAAATATTTTAACATTTAAATGATAGCAAATGTCTAAAAAGCTATCTAAATGATGAAAGCTATCTAAAAACACCAATATTGTTCAAATATTCATATTTTTGCTATGCGATTTTAAATAATGTTTTATTTCAAGTTATTACTGTATCGTAAATATTAATTGTTTGTTAGTTAATAAACAGGAAATTCAGTTTTGTCTGCAAGTTAAGTGGACATGATTTCGCTATACCTTATCCATCCATATTTAATTTAGCGTTTATTAACGTATTATTATGTGACGTCTTTGAATGCATTTATGTTAAATAAAACATATCCTCACAAACAAGTGTATTCATTTCATTAAAACTGTGTTTTCAGTTTTAATGTCAAGAGTGAATATACAGTAGCTAGGGGTTATGGCAATCGAAATATCTCGCATTTATGTAATAAATAATTAAAATATTATTCTTTTACCTGTTACACATCTAAGATTATTTAATTAATCGTTAATAATAATAGCTATATAAAGCTGATTAAGTTTAAATTTCTAAAATAAAAAATGTAAAATGATTACGGTTTATTACAAAATGAACTCGATTTTTTTCATATCAACAGAAGTGCTAATTATTTCAGAGCGTTAAATTGTTTATTGAGTATTGTTGGGCGATAATATATAACTTTAATGCCTATTTTTAGATTTAAAAAAATAGCTTAAATATCCTCGTATGGTAATCACCAGATTCACCCAAACTACAAATGTGACAAATTAAATAATTACTTCTTAGGCCTAAATAATCTGAAAAGTTAGCAGCAAATAAGTTCTACAAAGTCATATAAATTATTAATAAATTGTGTTATATTATCTTGTTGCTTTATATTTCAACTCAATACATTATGTTCTTTATCTAACACAAATTATTAATAGGTTACGTACCTTAATGTCTTCAATTCCTATTATAGTAATATAGTTTACTATAATTTCGACTATAAAATAGTCATGTTCAAAATTTAAGAACGTTAAATCTTCATAAAAATGATGTCTTCAAAGAATAAATATTAAAACACAATTAGTAACATTTAAACAATATTGTACTGTAATTTAATTTAAATGGTACTAATTGTGTTTTAATATTTATTCTTTGAAGACATCATTTTAAGAAGATTTAACGTTCTTAAGTTTTAAAAATGACTATTTTATAGTCGAATCTATAGTAAACTATATTACTATAATAGGAATTGAATACATTAAGGTACGTAATCTATTAATTTAAATACCAAATCCAGAAGGCTAATCATGAATAAAATAAAAACAAATTATTAATCTACTACATTTTTCTTTGAATAACTTCACCTGCACAGCAATTAAAGCTACCTCCGTGGAATACGTACTACTGTATAATTAACTCCCAGGCAGTTTTATTGCTATATGTAAATCCTAAACAGTAGAATGTGGCCACCGTATGAATATTCAAGAGGATTTACATATCTAAACAATGGTCAGTTATAGTTTTGTGGTGATTGTGAATTGTTTTTATTTATGTATGAATGTCAGAACTTTGTGATATTACAAACGTGTTCTAAAAATTACATTTAATGAACCAAATAGTTTTTTTTACATATTTTATTGCATTATTTCCTCTCTTAAGACTCCTCCGAACCTATAAACATAAATTTGTTTAGCTAAAATGTTTTATGTACTAAAATAGAACGATTACCAACTCATCAAAGTAGTGGTGAGGTTAAAATGTGTAGTTGATAGTTGATGTAGGTGATACAATACACCTGATATTCTACATACAGAACTACTGCTGCACTGACACTGACACAAGTCCACTTCCAAATGCCTTATTGCATTCGTTAGGGACATTTAGAGCAAAACGTTTTGTGACAAACTGTAATAAATAAGTTGGACAGGCCTAATATAATTTTGTGTCCTTTACATTTTAATAATTCTTAATCACTATACTATGGTAGTAATCAAACATTTGTTTAGTAGGCATTGTTCATTCATGAGTCCGTTTAGCATGAGGAGACAGCCACAACTAACTGAAGTCAATAACTATAATATTTTGAACTTAAGTTGTAAGACATTTGCGTTGTGTGAAGTAGACATGTTTTGAAACATTAAGCAATAAAAGTTTACTACTATACGGTTTGACATAGCAAATATATTGATAGTAAGTCCTTGAGTGGTATTTTTTTATTAAATCCCTTAATATGCAGTGTTAAAAGACCCCTCATTAATCTTAACATATCAGTAGACATTAGTAGGGTACCTGATCGAAAGAAATCTCTTATGGATTTTTAATGATCTGTATATTAAAATAATTGTATACTACTCATACCTTGTGTACATATTTCTTATGGGAAAAACGTATAATGGGGAGTTGTGGAGTTTTTAATATCTAGTGTATTTATACTTCTTCAGCAAGACTTTTTGTCACAATGCTTTGGGAGGAGTTATATTTACTCAGTAACATAATGGAAGAAGACAAACTATTACTACTCTTAGCAATATTTAATTGTAGAACAATTCAAAAATCGTGTATTAGAGTAGTTATATAATTGTACTACAAATAGTTCAAAAATGAATAATGCGTGCTAGTGTTGTCCAAGTGTTGTCCAAAAAGCATCCGACTACAACAATAACTCAATAATAAACTCTAAATCCCCTCCATCAAAGCTTTAATATGATTGAATAGTAACACCCGGTGGTTTAAATTCGGATGTGAACTACAAACTAAGTTTTATTAAAATTCGAATTTTTAAAAATATACTTGAAACGCGTTGTCAAGTTATCTAGGGGACAGACGGACTAAAACACGTAAGTAAACGAGTGTTCTTATTGTTAAACGGATAATTCACCTCGCATATGTTTCTCGTTACATCTATTAAGACGTTTTGAATTATAAAACTTTTTATAGTATTGTATATAATATTATTGTATACTAGATAGTAAACCTGGAAGCTGGACCGTCACAAATTTGTGATCTTCCAGCTATAGTAGCTACCACAGAAAATAAAAACAGCCCTTTTGAGGACTAAACTAATTTCAAAATAATAGGTTCTGTTTTAAATATAGTCAATTTTAACACTGAAGGCTTAAGCAAGGTGAACAGTGAGTGCATCAGTAGGGTCCTTCTAGAAAACAATGTAGATATCCTGCACTCCAAGTGAACCATATCAAAGATAATAATAACAGTGCAAGAGGCAATATTCCTGAATACAGATTTGTTGATTCCATTGGGCATAGGGTGTGTGGTATTGCAAATTATGTAAAGAATGACATGGAAAATGTGTCAATTACCCATAAGAGTGGTGACATCTTTGTCTTGGCAATCCAAGTATCAGGAACTACAATAGTAAATGTTTACAGGTAACCCAACATTCAGTGGCCTGACAATAAAATTGCCGAATTTTGAACATCCTGTTCTCAATATGGGGCACTACAATAGTCACAATAACCAAAGGGGCTAAAACACCGACGTGATAATGGTAGAACGATTGCTGACTGGGCTGAAACTAACAAAATTTTCCTGATCTTTGATGCTAAAGATTCAGCCACTTTTTATTCAGCTTGTTGGTGTCGTGGTTAATCCCCTGACTTAATCTTCTCAGTCAGCTAACCTAGATAATCAGCTAATTGAAGTCAACGTACCACCCTTCAGACAAACATGTGCTTTTCAAGCTAAATGAAATAATAAAGAGCCAACTGGTACCCCTTGAATTCTTCAGAAATTTCACGGAGGAAGATATAGATAAGGTGATTTGCGCTATACCAGCAGGCAAAGCAGACGGTCTTAACGGTATCTTTATGGAATTTCTGATGCATGCTGGTAGCAAACAACAATGGCTTTAAAGTGTCTACAATAAGATACTAGCTACAGGCAATTTGCATTTAAACGTTCAAAAGTAGTAGCTGTTCTGAAGCCTGGCAAAGACCCTGAACGAGTGGAAATCGATCGCTTCTTGGTGTTTGTTATTAATAAGTTGCTGGATAAGCTATTCTACGATAGAATATCACCCATTCTTGATTCTAATGTTCCAGTTCATCAGGCTGGTTTTCACCCTGGCCGAAGTTGTTACTTCTAGATCCTGGCTCTGTCATCATTTATCGAGAATGGATTTTAAAATAAGTTAAACACAAATATATCTTTTGTTAATCTCACAACGGCTTATGTCACGGTATGGAGCAAGGATTTGTTATTAAAGTTCAACAGCCTTCTTCCTTGGCCCTTTCTTTGGCGACTTCTGGAGTCAATGTTTAGTGCCAGGATAATAAAAGTTTATCTCGCTTGTGAAGAAAGCTCTTTTAGACAGCCACAGGTGTCCGTACTTGCTTTAATTTTATTTAATGTATCTGCAGCTGACATCCCAATCACAAAGTCTAGAACATTTATATAAGAAGACTGCTTTAGCTTACCAACACAAACACTGCACAGCTACTAAAGAAACACTCAAAAACAATCTTGCAGCCCTCGAAAAATATTTTAGGATCTGGAAGCTGAACCCCATCAAAAATCGAAGTAGTTTGCTTCCACCTAAGTAATAGACTGGCTAATCGAAAGTGAAACATGTTTCAAAATTATGTAAAACTCTACCACAATGTACATCCACAGTACCTGGGAGTAACGTTAGATCGATCTCTGACGTTTAAAAAAACAGCAGCTAAAATTGATTAAAACCAGGGCAAATATACTATATCATATTCTTAAAACAACTTGGGGAGCCAACGCACACGTCCTGCATACTACTGCTTTGTCACTGGTTTATTCAACTGCTGAATACAGTGCACCCGTATGGCTAAATAGTACAAAAGTGATTGATGTCCAACTTAATAGAGCTATGAGAGCTATGAGTGGTACTCTCATGGCAACTCCACTTCCTTGGCTCCCGGTGTTGTGCAATATGGCTCCTCCAGAGATAAGACGTCTGGAAGAACTACTTAAAGAATTCAATAATATCTTGAATGCCCCGCACCTCCCCCTGGCCCAGGGTCTCCTAAGTCAAAATGGTCATCTAAAATCTTGAAATTCACCTCTACGTAGTGCTCTACAGTTAAGAAAATCAAATTTCTCGCCCAATAGTAGCTGGGCCATAGCGTGGAACAGTTTTGATGGACGAACAAAATTCCTTATTAACGATACGTAATACCTGTAGGTCGAATGAACATTCCTCGTGGGGGGAGGAGACATTAAGAATCGGTTCCGAACTGAAGTGGGCAGATAAAGAAAATAAAAATTGGGATTGACAGGAGATCAGTTATGTGATTACTGGGAGACTGTCAAAATAATGGATCACATAGTTTCAGAGTGCCCATTATAATCAGTGAGGGAGGTCTTGAATGGCTTGATGTAATGTTTTAGTGACGGAAGATAACTTGTTATTTATTAATTTTTACTATAATCTAATAACTTTTGGAGTTTTCCGAATATAGAACACAGCTTTGATATACTGTTAAATGTAAAAAATTTATCTGACAACAAACCATACGCATATACATAGTAGTATATTAAATAATTCTGTGTGTTAGCTGCCATAGCTTGGAGATAACGATTTCGTGACCGTCCAGCTACAAGATTTGTTGATCGTTTAGAAATGTCCATAGCGTACGTGTAGCTTTAAAGGTTTGCTGTAGAGTGAATAACATATACCCCCTAACCCCTTAAATATCTTAAATAGTCGTAAGCAACTCGATGGTTATTACTTAGCTTTTTTACAGGATATCACTTTATATTTTTATTCTTATTTCTATAGAACTTTATTTTGGATCTTTATCTAAATATATATTACAGGTTTTTTTAAAACTAATAAATTATAGCTGATACGATCCATACGATATATGTACCAATTATTAAAACGATCATCATGACTTTAATTATCAAACGGTATTTCCATTTAACAGGGATTTCATACAATTTCTACAAATATTTATTCAAATAACGTTTGATGTAGTAATATTTTTTTCTACTTTGTTGCACATTAAATGGCCTTTCATTTTATTGGAAACAAACCGTTAGTAAACATCATAATATCAGCATTGAAATGTAAGTTTTAAACATGTATTAGTTAGTGGCATTCGATATTTCCATTTCATGACTTCTATTTCACTCTTATATGTTAGTGAACTTTTCTCAAGTTCCAGTTATGTGAAGAACTTTTTAATCTAATTTAAGTGATCGACGCTAACCGAATAGCCAACTCTCAACTAGCTATAAAACTTGAATAAATATTACCTGAAGTTGTATACCAGATCTTTGGGGATTCGGTTAACTTTATAGACTTGTTAGACGAGGTGTTTAAGAGGTGTATTGATTAATACTGGTTTAACTTTGCATTTCAGGGATGAGATCTTTTGGGTGATAGAAATAATGGAATGGGATTTATATGCAAAATAATTATTTATTGAGTTAGGTCTTTATTTGATAATTTATTGAGGGGAAAGGAGATACATTTTTATAAAGGGTAATTAAATTATGATATGTTACTTCATATGATATATACTATTTTCAACTGATGCACACTTACAGAATCGATGTTGAAAAAGACGTTTTGATTCATAATTATGAAATAAATGTTCACACTAAAATTACATTTTATAAGCCACTGAAAAGGATTATATTATAATTATTAATATCCATTTATTAGTAATTTAAACTTTACTTAATTGTGTTTAAGTTGTTTTCGAATTATTTGTTTTGAAATTATGTATTTTATTTATTTTTCTATTATAAAATCCAGTAATGACAATTAAATTACAGTATTGTTTTCTATAGCTCACAAAATTGTATGTTTAGGAAAATGACTGAAACTGCGTATATTTAACATTTCATAGGTAAGTAGAATTTAAAACCTATTATTATTAAAATGTAATAGTGCTTTTTATACTTTTTTGAAAATCTAGTTTACAACTAAAATCTTATTTTAAAACTTTATATTCCAATAATGGAATGGTTTAACTAACTTTAGTACAACAATACCTTCACAAAATTATGACATATGATAATTTATCTATTGTAGAAGTATTCTATTGTTGAAGTTTATCCTAACTTTATAAAGTTTATGTTGTTTCTTTATAAACTTAATAAACTTTATATAGTTTCCAATAACTATACTACTTTATTTCAGATTTATTCTCTCTTTTCGTAGAGAACCTTTTAATAACTCATATATAGGAATACACTAAATAAATGTCTATAAGATAAACCTCACAAAACTTCACAACCAGCACACAGCTGATAATTACCTCTGCCTAATGTTAACGAACTATGGCTGTTTTTCTGATAAACACTAGCGTAACAAAGATATATTTATTTTTTAAAATGAACATTTTTCACATTCCGATAAAATCTAATCTATACTGAAGTTGACCAAAAATATTTCTCAATCAAACATATAATAGGCTATTGTACATGACGGGAACTGTACCTTCATGATATAGCGAGATGTTCACGTGGAAAGGTGCAGCTAATCTTGTCTGGGATAACTGTCACTGTCCATTATTGTAACGGTTACGTATGATTGGAGGATTTATTTATATAATTAGTGTAATTAATTTAAAATTGACATTAATCACAGGTAGTATAATCATATTAGAAAGAAAAATAAAATTAAAACTTTTAAATGTATTAAGATAATAATAATATGTTGAACGTGAAAGACATATTATTTTTTATTAAATATCATAAAAAATATACTTGTTATGAGCTTTTAAAAAGTTATTAGCACTACATTAATTAAAAACTTAAATATACTTTACCATTATTATTATTGATTAAAATATTGTAGGTGTCTTATTCTAAATTGATAAAAAAACCACATGGTACGAACATTCTTATTGAAATATTTTTTAATCGAAATATTTAAAAGAAATAAATATAGTACTAAAACATTATTTTCATAACAATCTAAATCATCAACTTTTGAAACAATACAATCGAGTATGCCATCTTATTAAGAGAATCACCCATTTCCAATTTGTCACGAATGGCTACGTAAAATTTAGACAGAACAAATTTTACAAACAGTTCAATTGTTTTGAACTGGACCCATGTGCCTTTTACTAAGGAAAGCGTGACTTCCACGGAAGTATATTTACTATCAGGCTTAGTGGATTACCTAAATTGTGTTCCCAAACCTTTGATCACAGACACTATCTTATCGATATTCAATTACTTATCAACAAGAAATTTATTAGAAAATTTGTAATAAATAAATATCTTCCATTGTTTACTTTGTTATGGTTAAATCTGATAAGTAATATGAGAGCTAAACTGGTTGGCTTCCACCTCAAATTTCACTAAATGAGTCTCATTTATACAGAGACTTATTGTAAATATACATAGTTCTCCATAACATAAAACATTCCCTATAACACTGAAATATTAATTAAAATAATATTGTTTACGATACAAATGTTTGTGAATGAAATGAACATTATGAAAATAATTTTGTACAAAAAAGAATAAGCTAGTTAGTATACTAAGGAGTACATATAAGCTATACATTATTAGTATATTCTATCGATATTTTCCAAAGGCCTCAATACCCTTTTATAAAACTTCTTTAGATAAAATATTTCTATGGCAGATCAGTATCAATACTGTTTGTCATAAAGGGCTACCAAACATCTACAGTTCTGGCAGGGAACCAACCCTTTTAGCCAGAAGTGTGGCGTTACGTTATTCATAGGCCACTGCATTTCATAACACTTCAGCAAGTTGGCATTCTGAAGCAATGGTTTACTCGTATAGAACATGTATTGCTGATGTATACGTTACATTGTCTCCAAGAAAGTATATTTGATGTCTGTAAAAGTATTACGTACAAGATAAAATAAAACATAAATATGATGGAACATAAATTTATAAATTAATATTAGTATTGATCATATTTATAGTATGTAATAAGTACTATAAGTAAACATACTAAATAACAAATCTTTAGTAATATAGAAAGACTGTCTTACAAGAAAGTGAAAACTAAACGCCAAAGTTTATAAACGGTTAGTAAATAAACTCCGTATTTCCATTTGAATGTTCATACAAATGCACAATCATGCATTGCATAAATGATCCTTTTCTAATGGTTTTAGTAGTGATTTGTTCGTATACATGTTACATTAGATTACAAATATTTGTGCGGTTGATTTAAAGGGGGAAAAACGAAATCTTCTTGCCGTATTTTAACGTTTGTTATTGTCATATTTACTTATTTTTGTGTAGTTTCAGAGACAGTGTACATTTTAAAAGACTATTAAATCATACAACGTTCGAGAGTTTATATCACAAATTGTTAAGTTACTCACAGATACAGAGATGTTTTCCTGTATTTTTTGAAACTGAAATATTTTTTAAAACTTACAAAAAGCAGAAACGACAGAAGAATGTTTTCCCTTTGTTCTACATAACAATCCCGTCTTAATATACTATCAACAGATAGGCCCTGAAACGTGCATTGTTTTATTTCTTCTATTGTTATTCCCTCTTGACCTTGTGTCACAGGTAATTTTTACATTTAATAGTTAGTTAAATTAATTCTAGCTTTCGATAGATATAATGATGTTTTGAATTAAAAAACAAGCGTTCATAATTAGTAAAAAAATTAAATGGTTTATATATATATATATATATATATATATATATATATATATATATTCTTGTTCAACTTACTATGCCTCCTAAATAAGAAGGTAGGCATGATAAACATGGACAAATATAATAACAAATAAATATTAACGATTACCATTACAAATCGGCAAAAGGTGGAATAAAAATTCAGACGCTTAAAACTCCATGCTTAATTAGACCTACTTAGATTGTCGCTTAAAGTAATTATAATTCATAATTATCACTATACTTAATTGTATGATACTTTTACGGTCAGACTGAACTTACCTAAAAAAATAATATAGAGTTCTTAATATTGCATTTCAAAATTTAAAATGGTATCTTATGACGCCGATGTGTTAAATATTGTATCCATATCCAATATTACTAACTATATAGGAGTGTGATTTGGACCATTAAGGTATGATACTTAGTGTGACAGTAACAAATAACGTCACTTGAAGGCAATGTTGTACCACACTATTACTAACTAAACATTAGTTATGTAACAGTTCAAGTTTACCTGTGACATGAAGGTCTGTTACTAAGTGTCACAGTAACAAATAACATCGCTTGAAGGCAATATTGTACCGCAATATTACTAACTAAACATTACTTATGTAACAGTTCAAGTTTACCAGTGACATGAAGGTCTGATACTTAGTGTGACAGTAACAAATAACGTCGCTTGAAGGCAATATTTTACTGCACTGTTACTAACTAAACATTAGTAATGTAACAGTTCAAGTTTACCAGTGACGTGAAGGTCTGATACTTAGTGTGACAGTAACAAATAACGTCGCTTAAAGGCAATATTGTACCACACTATTACTAACTAAACATTAGTAATGTTACAGTTCAAGTTTACCTGTGATATGAAGGTCTGATACTTAGTGTGACAGTAACAAATAACGTCACTTAAAGGCAATGCTGTACTGCAATATTACTAACTAAACATTAGTTATGTAACAGTTCAAGTTTACCTGTGACATGGAGGTCTGATACTTAGTGTGACAGTAACAAATAACGTCGCTTAAAGGCAATATTGTACCACACTATTACTAACTAAACATTAGTAATGTTACAGTTCAAGTTTACCTGTGATATGAAGGTCTGATACTTAGTGTGACAGTAACAAATAACGTCGCATGAAGGCAATGCTGTGCCGCAATATTACTAACTAAACATTAGTAATGTAACTGTTCAAGTTTACCTGTGAAATTAAGGTATGATACTTAGTGTGACAGTAACAAATAACGTCACTTGAAGGCAATACTGTACCGCAATATTACTAACTAAACATTAGTTCTGTAACAATTCAAGTTTACCTGTGAAATGAAGGTATGATACTTAGTGTGACAGTAACAAATAACGTCGCTTGAAGGCAATGTTGTACCACACTATTACTAACTAAACATTAGTAATGTAACAGTTCAAGTTTACCTGTGACATGAAGGTCTGATACTTAGTGTGACAGTAACAAATAACGTCGCATGATTGCAATGCTGTGCCGCAATATTACTAACTAAACATTAGTAATGTTACAGTTCAAGTTTACCTGTGATATGAAGGTCTGATACTTAGTGTGACAGTAACAAATAACGTCGCATGAAGGCAATGCTGTGCCGCAATATTACTAACTAAACATTAGTAATGTAACTGTTCAAGTTTACCTGTGAAATTAAGGTATGATACTTAGTGTGACAGTAACAAATAACATCGCTTGAAGGCAATATTGTACCGCAATATTACTAACTAAACATTACTTATGTAACAGTTCAAGTTTACCAGTGACATGAAGGTCTGATACTTAGTGTGACAGTAACAAATAACGTCGCTTGAAGGCAATGTTGTACCACAATATTACTAACTAAACATTACTAATGTAACAGTTCAAGTTTACCAGTGACGTGAAGGTCTGATACTTAGTGTGACAGTAACAAATAACTTCACTTTAAGGCAATGTTGTACCGCAATATTACTAACTAAACATTAGTAATGTAACAGTTCAAGTTTACCTGTGACATGAAGGTCTGATACTTAGTGTGACAGTAACAAATAACGTCGCTTGAAGGCAATGTTGTACCGCAATATTACTAACTAAACATTAGTTATGTAACAGTGAAGGTTACCAGTGACATGAAGGTCTGATACTTAGTGTGACAGTAACAAATAACTTCACTTTAAGGCAATGTTGTACCGCAATATTACTAACTAAACATTAGTAATGTTACAGTTCAAGTTTACCTGTGACATGAAGGTCTGATACTTAGTGTGACAGTAACAAATAACTTCACGTTAAGGCAATGTTGTACCGCAATATTACTAACTAAACATTAGTAATGTTACAGTTCAAGTTTACCTGTGACATGAAGGTCTGATAATTAGTGTGACAGTAACAAATAACTTCACTTTAAGGCAATGTTGTACCGCAATATTACTAACTAAACATTAGTAATGTTACAGTTCAAGTTTACCTGTGACATGAAGGTCTGATACTTAGTGTGACAGTAACAAATAACTTCACTTTAAGGCAATGTTGTACCGCAATATTACTTACTAAACATTAGTAATGTTACAGTTCAAGTTTACCTGTGACATGAAGGTCTGATACTTAGTGTGACAGTAACAAATAACTTCACTTTAAGGCAATGTTGTACCGCAATATTACTAACTAAACATTAGTAATGTTACAGTTGAAGTTTACCTGTGACATGAAGGTCTGATACTCAGTGTGACAGTAACAAATAACTTCACTTTAAGGCAATGTTGTACCACAATATTACTAACTAAACATTAGTTAAGTAACAGTTCAAGTTTACCTGTGACATGAATGTCTGATACTTAGTGTGACAGTAAAAAATAACGTCACTTGAAGGCAATACTGTACCACAATATTACTAACTAAACATTAGTAATGTTACAGTTCAAGTTTACCTGTGATATGAAGGTCTGATACTTAGTGTGACAGTAACAAATAACGTCGCATGAAGGCAATGTTGTACCACAATATTACTAACTAAACATTACTAATGTAACAGTGAAGGTTACCAGTGACATGAAGGTCTGATACTTAGTGTGACAGTAACAAATAACTTCACTTTAAGGCAATGTTGTACCGCAATATTACTAACTAAACATTAGTAATATAACAGTTCAAGTTTACCTGTGACATGAAGGTCTGATACTTAGTGTGACAGTAACAAATAACGTCACTTGAAGGCAATGTTGTACCGCAATATTACTAACTAAACATTAGTAATGTTACAGTTCAAGTTTACCTGTGACATGAAGGTCTGATACTTAGTGTGACAGTAACAAATAACTTCACTTTAAGGCAATGTTGTACCACACTATTACTAACTAAACATTAGTTATGTAACAATTCAAGTTTACCTGTGAAATGAAGGTCTGATACTTAGTGTGACAGTAACAAATAACGTCACTTGAAGGCAATGTTGTACCGCAATATTACTAACTAAACATTAGTTATGTAACAGTTCAAGTTTACCTGTAACAAGAAGGATACTTAGTGTGACAGTAACAAATAACGTCGCTTGAAGGCAATGTTGTACCGCAATATTACTAACTAAACATTAGTTATGTAACAGTTCAAATTTAACTGTGACATGAAGGTCTGATACTTAGTGTGACAGTAACAAATAACGTCACTTGAAGGCAATGTTGTACCGCAATATTACTAACTAAACATTAGTTCTGTAACAGTTCAAGTTTACCTGTGACAAGAAGGTCAGATACTTAGTGTGACAGTAACAAATAACGTCACTTGAAGGCAATGTTGTACCACAATATTACTAACTAAACATTAGTTACGTAACAGTTCAAGTTTACCTGTGACATGAATGTCTGATACTTAGTGTGACAGTAACAAATAACTTCACTTTAAGGCAATGTTGTACCACAATATTACTAACTAAACATTAGTTAAGTAACAGTTCAAGTTTACCTGTGACATGAATGTCTGATACTTAGTGTGACAGTAAAAAATAACGTCACTAGAAGGCAATACTGTACCACAATATTACTAACTAAACATTAGTTATGTAACAATTCAAGTTAACCTGTGAAATGAAGGTATGATACTTAGTGTGACAGTAACAAATAACGTCACTTGAAGGCAATGCTGTACCGCAATATTACTAACTAAACATTAGTTATGGAACAGTTCAAGTTTACCTGTGAAATGAAGGTATGATACTTAGTGTGACAGTAACAAATAACGTCGTTTGAAGGCAATGTTGTACCGCAATATTACTAACTAAACATTAGTTATGTAACAATTCAAGTTTACCTGTGAAATGAAGGTCTGATACTTAGTGTGACAGTAACAAATAACGTCGCTTGAAGGCAATGCTGTACCGCAATATTACTAACTAAACATTAGTTATGTAAGAGTTCAAGTTTACCAGTGACATGAATGTCTGATACTTAGTGTGACAGTAACAAATAACGTCACTTGAAGGCAATACTGTACCGCAATATTACTAACTAAACATTAGTTATGTAACAATTCAAGTTTACCTGTGAAATGAAGGTATGATACTTAGTGTGACAGTAACAAATAACGTCACTTGAAGGTAATGCTGTACCGCAATATTACTAACTAAACATTAGTTATGTAACAATTCAAGTTTACCTGTGAAATTAAGGTATGATACTTAGTGTGACAGTAACAAATAACGTCACTTGAAGGCAATACTGTACCGCAATATTACTAACTAAACATTAGTTATGTAACAATTCAAGTTTACCTGTGAAATGAAGGTCTGATACTTGTAACGTCGTTTGAAGGCAATATTGTACCGCACTATTATTAACTAAACATTAGTACAGTAAATCTTTGTTATAATCTGTGAAGAAAAGGTCTGATACTCGTTGTACTGTGGCTAACGACGTTACTTGAACTTAAAGTTACACACAATATTACTAACTAAACATAAGTAATGTTTACCTTTGAGATTTGTAAAGTTACCTAAATCTAAGATACTAAATAAGTGCCTGCCCTAAACTACCTATGTATTGTATATTACTTTTTAAATATTATAATCATACGTTATATATTATGGTACTTTTCGACTAGCTTAGTATAATATTGCTAATTTTTGGTATAATAAATAGGATGTTAGTTATTATATTGCCACAATTTAATCTAACTACTCAAAATAACTGCCTGCACTAGCACATTTACATTTTCCATACATACAGTCAATATAAATTAGTGAATCCATTTTTATAAGTACAAATTAATTTAGCTGGCTCGGTAAATTATGTATACATTGTGGTCAGTCAATTATTTACTTCGGACATATTTTATGCATGCAATTGTCGTTCTTTCACAATATATTCTGTTTACCTTCCGTGGTTAAATATGATACTTAAATAAAATAAGGTGTAACAATTAGAACACAAGCATATTTTAAGTAAAATATGAATGATTAAAATTCAATGTTATACCAAATGAATTTGTAGGTACCTTAAATGGTTCAATTTTTAACGGCTAAGTTAGAGTATATTTTGTCTCATAATTCAAACCACGAGGTAAAGCTTACGTTTGGTTTATATTGACTGTATCCAAAAGCTTTGAATTCAAAAAGTTTCTCTCAATACTAGGTTCATCTGTTGACAAAACATTTATTTAGAGCTCTCCAGACTCATTCAGTGCCTGATGATGATGATGATTGGTGTAATACTAATCCAGGTTTGATACAGCTCGTTAGATGTTGCCTGACAGAGCCTTACGTTACTAGTTCTATTGAAACAAATGGGATAATTTATGCACGAACCCATGACAGTCTCGAAGAACACGTTTTCTAAAAATGTAGTACATTCACTCTAAACCCTTTGAATGAAATTGGTGCATGTATGCTCTTGTAGTGGTGATTATTTGTTGACTCCAAAATAACTCTTCAACAACTTAAACTGCCCAAGTTCAATGCCAAAGGAACTCGTCGAAGGGCATCCATACAATGGCCCTCGAAATGACAGTTCTTTGCTCTTATTGGAATGGAGTATTGTTGGTTATATTTGTCAAAAACCGACGGGGTAAGGTTATATTTTCTTCATTTCTACAATTTTACACCACTACTAGACATTTTTTGTCTGTTTTGTCTTCAGTTCAACATTAAAATCGCCAAAATGCCACTTCGGAATTTAATAGTGTAATATGTCGAAGAGTTTTTTAGGGTGCAATGGGCAGTTTTTTGGGAGTCAACAAATAGTCAGCAGGAGCACAACTGTAAAAACATAGCATACTATATGCTCTTCTACTAATTCAGTTTGGGAACACGGCAGTAAAAATTTACCGAAGTGTTATACGCGTGACTTGAGCGAACGCACGAAATCAAACGCCGTGAAAACGCGTGACCAAAGCGTAACGTGCCAACCTCCATGATCAGAATATACGACACCGAACCTGCTGCATGAAACCAGCCTAAGATAATGTCCATTCGACGTGATAATCCTGAGATTATCGCATATAAACATCTAGTTTTAAGTACCTGTGTTCACCAAAGGTACAAACTGCATAAACTTGACGTTTTGATTGATTATTAATTATTATTAATTAAATATTATTATTTTTTTATCTTAAGAGTTATTAATAATTGATTATTTATTATTATTAATTAAAATACTTGATATTGAAGGAATTAATATTATTATACCTTAACTTCAAATAATATCTCAAATTACTATATAGGCCTATTCAATTTGTATTGTCTGCCAAATATTGAATATAAAAATAAATATAACAGTTGAATATTAAAATAAAAGTGTTGCCTTTACAAAAAAGAGCGTTTATCTTTCATAAATGTTAGTTATGGTAAAGTGGCCTATACATAATATTTAGGAAGTATTTAGGAATATATCATAGCTACGTACTTGTCAAATATTTAAGTTTACGTGGATGTTTCGTGTAGCTTAGTTCGGCAGTTCCCCTTTATTGCTCCTTAACGGTGTTTCAGTGTTTGTTTGAAGGTTGTGGGTTTGATAGGTTTAATGTAAGTTGAGGGTGTTTGACAACCGTCGTAGGTGTGTTTTTTGTCTTTTTTATATTGGTGTGTATTTTTTTATGTTGATGTGCTTTATCCAACAATATTAGTCTCTGTGCTTTTTAGTTAGCTTTCTATCTTCTTACTTCCCATTCCTGTTATTTTCTTTCTTCCAGCCTAAATTTTTAGTTTTACAGTAAAGGCCATTATTTTTAATGACACTTCAGCTCTAGGATATGTGAAGACCTTAACTCTGGCTGACATACCTCCAGGATGTAGAGTGGAGTGTAATGGTAATCTTAGTCGAATGCTTCTTATCTCACCTGTCGGGTTATTCTCCTGAGCCTTCATCTTCTAGATGAGCTCCATCCATTTTTTCGATATCCAATGGTTCTCATTATACTAATACTCAGCTTGTAATTCAGTAAGGTGTTGCACCTTTTGAACTTGGAGATGAAATGTATACATTCTCCTCTCGCAAAGACAAGTAATTATGTTTATTTTCAATCCTTTTCAAACACTTTTATTTAAAGTGTTATCTCCAAAACCTACTGTTTCTATTCAAGTTAAGTGAAAGTTATTTAATATAGGTACTGTTGACTACTTGAATATTGGCCGAAGTTTTGATGATAAGCACTTACTAACTTATTAATTTAAAAAAAAATAAAAAATTTAGAGTCATGTGCTTTTGACGGTATTAAGATTGAGTTATTTTGCATGTATGTTATTTTGGCTCTCTTAAAGAGTTTACTATTTTGAAATGTAGATAAATAATAAAGGAATTGTTTACCAAATGTATAAGTACATAATAATAACATAGGTAATATACTTATAGTACTATCAATATGATTATTCTTCAAGCTCTTTCTTACTGGATGGATATATAATTTAATGTTATGATGAACAAACACTCCAGTAAATAAATTTTAATTTTGTACAAAATTAAAATTTATTTACTGGAGTGTTTGTTCATCTTATAACATTAAATCAATATGATTGTTCATAATATGTATTAATAAAGTAAACCTTTAGTGTGATTTCCCATCAGATTGCAATAGGAAAAGTAGTGAACAAAGAAACCTAATACAACTCTAGATGTGATATAGTGATGAAATAAGGCCTGCAATAGTTCAAACTATATTGCCACTTTGTGCAAATTGATCTCAAGTACATTTATAATTGTATTCATTAAACTAAAATAATAAACTGCTTATTATTTGGGGAATAAATTATAATTTAAATTATTGTCTTACAATTAAAATAGGTATATTTACTAAAACAACGAATAGTAAAAAGTAAGTATGATTTTACTGAACAGTATGAACTTACTGAATTTAAGTTCATGTTAAAATCATCGTTACTATATTTGGAAAAATTTAGCTATAAAATATCTTTTAAATAAAAAATATACAAACATTTACTGTATTGTAATGGAAATGAATAAGAAAATATGTAAAATAAAGTAGATTCATTTTATTATTTTAAAACACTAAATCAAATTCAGAAGATATAAACAGTTATTTTATTTTAAATAAATGAAGGAAGTATAAATAAGATATACCAGAAAAAATATTGTCAACGAGTTTTCTTTATATTTTACAAGGAGTTGTGTTATAAAAGAACTGAGAAATACGAACATGTTCTATCGAGATTCTTTAAATTAATCTTTGTTTTGTAGTGATACAACAACTTCTTTTTATAACACAATAGAGTACTGTTGTAACAGATGATTCTCCCTTTATTGGAAGATCTGTTATAATGGATCAGTCTAGAATTTCTGTTTATGATGAACATGCCTGCTGCCTGGACTACGGCATTGTAGTTTGGGGGTATTACTACGTGTTAACGAATTGTTAATTTTAGAACAAAAGGAAGTAGCCCATATTTCTCCAGACATTTTTTAGGCCTGCTCACTCTTGTTTACTTTAAATTTTAGAATGCCTCTAGCATTTAAAAAAGAATATGATTTTTTGTTATAGAAAGCGATTTGTAAATATTTCACTATTTGTGGGTCTAATTTGTCTATTGAATACCCTAATTATATAGAATGCTCAACAGCTCTGAAGTGGTAACTATAAGATTATACATCTCTTTTTTAGATGAGATTAAAAATTCTTAAAAATGTAATTAAAATTAAAATTTAAGTTATAATGTTTCTTAGAGGAGCGGCTGTAGATAAGGGACTAAGGAACTGTGGTTTGGCGTGCAGTTAGGTTCCCAATGTGACCACTAACAGTTTTTACCCTGCCTCTCCCGTCCTTCAGAAGTCACGTTAAGCCGTTAGTCCCCAGGTTAGAGAGGGTTTCATAGTCCTAAATTCACCTGGCAAAATAAGACGCTCATCAACTATTCCTCCTTGCTAAACCTATACATTGCATAAACCAGTTTTTGGAAGTTTATTTTTAAATATTATTTAACCTACGTTTTGCTACATATACCTGCATGTATATACTTACTTCCATTCTGATTTTTTAATTATATTTTAACACTAGGCTTGTCTTGCAAGTATATTGTTTGTAGGCTTGTTTTATTTTGATTTTTAATAAAATCCATCTGCGTGTATTTCATTTATTTATTCATGTACACATTTAACTATATAATAACATGTACATATTGATCCTGATCAATAGTACCGTTATGTATACATATCGTAATATGCCTGAATGATAATACAAAGAATTCATACTGCCAATAGTTCAAATCAAATCAAATCAAAAAATAATTTATTTTACCATTTCTTTGTACATATACAAATTGTTTAAATACAACTGGAAAGTATAATTTAATTTTTTATACAATTTCTTATCTATCAACAAATAAACAAACATCTACATGGAAATTACAAATTTTGGTAAAATAAATAAGCACCCCCAGAGTAAAAACTGTTTTGGGGTTGCTATTACTTAAATAAACTAAAACTAAAGGTAGCGTGCTGACTGAAATTCAGATTCAATATTAATAAGACAAAAAATACATACAAAATTTGTTCTACATTTTTCAAGCAATATTAGAATTTTAGTAAATTTAGTAAATGAAATATTTGTTACCACTATGAATTAGGAAAGTAGGTTTAATAAACAAATTAATTATACGCAAACTAAGCCAATATGTTTTCAATATTGTGACAAGACACAAGCCATTTCTTAACCATTTTTTTAAATTTTGTCCTAGAAGTAGAATTTTTTATTTCCACGGGTAGTACATTAAAAATTCTAGGAGCATTGAAAGAAAAGCATTTCTGGAACAATGTCAGGTTAGGCTGTGGCACTGTAACTACTCTAGGATTCCTAAGGCCCATACGATTATATTCTGTATTAACTGTATTTTCTGCATTTTTCTGTTGTACATTAAACTGATTTCTTAGAAGCTTATAAACATAAAGCATTCTTACTGGTAGAATGTTTTAGACTGTGTGTGTGTGTTTTAGAATGTGTTAGAATGTTAGAAGTTAATTCATGAAACAAAATATAAGCGCGTATTACCTACATTAGAGTTTTTGTTTCTTTTTTATCTTTAAGCTTTAAATGTAAACTTGTTGAAATAGCATTACTAGTGGTTTGAAAATGATTATAACTGACAAAACTAGAAGAGAGGGCCGAAAAAGTAGGTATATTCAAGCTAATGTGCACAAATCCATACGAAGTGTTCTTGTGATTTTTTTTTTTTAATTTGCTTATTAATTTCTTTTTTTATTAAAACTTCACTCACCAGTTCACATGAGTCTACAGGCATATGTGTGAACTTTATTCATCGAGTGAAGTACCGTCCGTTGGCTCAGTGGGGATTCGAACCTTGGACGAGCCCTCCGCAGTTTATTCGGAACACTGGCTCAGTTTAGTCCCTAACCACGGAAATAGATGAAGCGCTTCTATTAGTAAATGCTAAAGATTGTTGTTTGTATTCAAACATATCAATTCTGGTTATATATAGGATAAGGAAAAAGCTGAGATTAGGTCATAGGTTTTGGTTGTAAGGTTTGTAAAACTGTCACAAAACACTTAGACTGGTAAATCAATTTCTCTGATGATTTTGGTACAGGACGATTGTATTAAAGCAAACTATTCTTGATCATCTGAATGTAAACAGTCGAGATAAAAGGTATAAGTTTTGGTAGTGTGGTACGATTAACATCACACAGTACATATAGGTCGGTAAATATGATTGTACGATGATGTTGGTAGAACTGTTTGTACTAAAGCAGGCCAATTCTTATTATCAATCAATCAATCAGTAAACAGCTGAGATTGAAGTGACAAGTGTTGGTTGTCTGTTTTGATTAACTCTCACAAACATCCAGATTGGTAAATCAGTTCCTCTAACGATGTTAGTAGGAACTGTTTGTTTTTAATTAGACCAATTGTGGCTAACTGTTATTAAGTTAACAGCTGTGAACAAAGTGATAGCTCTATCATGGTCTGAGACTTTTTGAACAAAGTCTCGGTCATGTACGAGTTATTACTTTTGTCTAATAATTGTAACAAGCAGCATTTCACACAACATGTTGTTCATAATAGGGAAGAATTATTGAATATAAAGATATATAAAAAGTTGAAACATTTTAACAGCTAAACTGGCACATTCACATTCCAAAACGTGTAATAAAGACTTCAAACTGGTTTAACTTATAATGCAATGTAGATAACAAAAAGAACTTACTCTAAGTAAGAAAAGTTTACGCCATTGACAACCTGTAGAAGGACTAAGTCCGAATGATTATTCTATTGTTAGTATATTGTAGAGTACTTAAATTGATGACGGAAAAAAATATGATTCTAAATAGGGTTTCAAATTGAGTTTGTATATGAAAAACATGAAATTCCAATTTAGTATGTACAACTACATTAATAGAAAATAAGGAATCCTTATTTTGAAATAGAAAGTAATATTTAGCCCTGTCAGACCCAAATTATATTTTTTGAAAAAAACATTTTTTTGATTAAAACCTTTTTATATAGATCTAACAAAGCCCAAAATATTTTTTTTTAATTTTTTCATGAAAAATGGTAATTTTACAGCATGTCCATTTATATGGACATAGGGACTCGGCATTACAAATGATAAAGGGAAATTTTTTTATAAATCAAGTTTTGATTCTAAAAAAACACAATTTACATTAAACTGATATTTATTATAAACAACTGTCAACTTTACTTGAACATGAGTAGTGTGTAGATAAAAACCGAACTGAAATATAACTAAAATGTTAACGGTACATTATAAAAACTTACGAATATAGACCCTAACACATTTATTTACAGTTTTGGCTGTCTATTCAAGTATGGTACTGGAAGAAACAGTTCCTGTAAGATAACAAACAGAGATGTACTTGACATTTTATGCAAAAAACATGAGTTTTCCCCGTACAATTAGGATGTTTACAGCGAGTAGCTTCTTTTTTAGCGTGAACTTCAGGCAAATGATCAATTGAGTCCTGGCGCACAGCTGTTGGTGGTCGTACTTCTTCTCTGGTTCTGTTTCGAAGAGTTTCTGGAAATTCTTCTACTGATGCAGGCCTTCCCCTCTTCCGTTTTACTATCGGCTGACCTACATTTATGAGGTTTTTTGTAATGCTTGTGCGGAACTGCAATAAATCCATTATTTGTTTCTTCTCAATACCATTTTTTCTGCATGAATTCTGTACTCCGTCCAGGAATTCACACACGCAATGTCTATAGCGTGAGAAATCATCCGTAAAGTCTATTTTTTTGATTTAATAAATGTTCTGTAGTAACTCAACAACTGGTCAATCTTGTCGACTCCACCCATGTTGGAATTGTAAAGCTGAATTACCCAGGCATTTCAACTTGTACATATTGTTTTTGTATTTTATCCCATCTTCTTACAAAAACTGGGGTTCCTGATGCTATAAAGTTTGACCCCATATTGACTATTTTGTTATCAAACCAGCTTACAACGGCCACTTTATTGTCAGCTGATTTAATCTCATCACAGGCTCCTCTTCCAATTTTTCTAAGTTCATCCAATGAACGAAGAGGCGGTCTTGTGTCAATGTTCTTTTTTTTATTTACAGAACCAAATTGAGGCAACTGAAGTGTACCTGCGGCTCGAATATTGAGGTCTCGCAATGCTTCAAGCAAGTTATACGAATTGAAGAAATTGTCAAAAAAACAAGTAATGAGGCTCAGTCAAAAGGTTGTTCATCGCCAATTACATAACAACAGCAGGCAGTTGTCCAAGTATTTGTAACAGGAGAGGACAAAATTCAGTTGTGGCTCCTTGATAAAGAAGAAAATCGTAAAGGAGACCAGACTGGCCACATAGGCAGTAAAGTTTGATTCCGTAAGGGGTTGGTTTTCCTTTTATGTACTGCTTCATACTGAGTTGACCAGTGAAAGGTACAATTTGCTCATCAACTGCCACATATGTCTCAACATGAAGCTGTTGGCACCTGTTTCTAACCGCATCAAAAATTGGTCTTACTTTTATAAATTTGTCTGTATTATTTTGTGGTGTTTGGAGATTGTCAACTAAATGTAGATTAGTTCTTATGGAAAAAAATCTATTTCTACTCATGCTTGAAAATATTGGAACTCGGTAACTCTCCTCCTAGTACAGCATTCTTGGATATTTTTAAGTTCCCATAAACATCTGCAGACCGATAAAAGTTTTTGTTTCGGTCACAGTTAGGGTAGGAAAGGTATGACCTTTTTGTAAGGCATACCTATTTGTCATTTCGGTCATATGTTCAATTAAATCAGGTGTAATGTACCTCATGAAGTAAGTTATGGGTTCATCAACTGGTGTCGGAGTTGTTACATTCATATTTTCGACAGTTATGTTCTGAAACACTGGTCTGGGGAATGGTTGTCGTTCCTAACGTATACGCTCTTTCGGAGTTAATTTCATTTCACAAATTGAATTATTCATTACAGTGTCATTGGTGCTGCTATCTAAAGTAGGCCTACTTGAGGTGATGTCGGTATTCCCACTTGTACTTGGCATAGGCCTAGGCTGATTATAATTGGCTACTCCGCTTATACTTGCCATATGTCTAGGTTGATTATTATCGGCTGTTGCAATAGCATCAGGAATAGTATTAGAAATAACACTACTTACTTCATTCGGAGTTTGTAAATTTTCTTCTTCGATTTGAAAATCATCTATCAAATACTGGAGTCCATAGTCCACAGTTGGTTCACTGTCACAACACACTTCTGTGAGAGTTTCGGTAAGCCTAACCTCTTCCAAGTTATTATCAGTCTCAATGGTCACTCAGATAATCAGTGTCAGAAATATTTCCATCATCTAAAAGGTCCAAAATGTCTTTATCGTAAAATCTATCTTTACTCCACTAATACACAAAACTAACCTCAACTAAGCACAACATAACATTACCAACCATCAAAACACTGACTGAAGTACGACAGCTGACAGCTACAACGTTGTGCAACATCTGTTGACAAAATCATGTGTTTCATGAAATCCCACTGTCCACATAAATGGACACACTATTTTAAATAATTCCTACGCAAACATTTTTACAAATATTTACTTAAATGGAATATAAATAGGTAGAATGTACATTTTAGTTATTAAATATATGCATTTTTTATAAAATTATCAAATTTATAGCTGTGTAATAACATTTTTCATAAGATATGTCAAGAACTATTTGTCACGGGCCTTTTTGCCGTAGCTACGGAATATTTTCAATTATTTCAAAGACATCAAAAAATGCCAAACTATGATTTTTTTTACAGAATATGAGTCCATGGACATGGACAGTGGGTTTTCAGTCGAGTTATTTCGTCAATAGTACTGCTAACATTAATAAAAGTTGACGTCCATGTAAATGGACAGTGGGTCTGAAGGGGATATTGTTTATGTAATATTCAACTAACTGTAACCTTTATATCAATGGCCTCTAAGTCGTTGGACTTATTTTTGCAGTTTAAGACAAGGAAGGGTTTGATTTGCATATTGTCTCAACGTAAGTTTTACACCAACTTACATAAATTCGTGTTCATATGTACGGTACTTCACCTTTCAGGTCTCAGTTTATATTTAATCCGTAGATCATTTCATGTTTAAATATGAATACAACTAAACAAATAACAAAAGACTACTAAAATTAAATTAAGAATAAATTACTATTTACATACTTGATAAACAGAGCAAAATGCAATGGATATTCTAGATAGTAAAACATTCCAATATGTAAACCTTTGGACAGCCGTGTGCATAGTAGGAGGTTAAACATATTTAAAGATTGATTACGGTCCTTTATAAAGCCATCTTAAAAAATATGGAAGTTATTGTGGTTTATGGCTGTGATTATGTGTTTAGTCACATAATCACCGTGTTTAGGCTGTGGCAATCACTGAATTGGTGATTGCCATTTCCCTCTCTATTGTTCATTTATAAAATACTGAACCTATAAACTACAAGTTTGAATACATGTGTTAAAAATAAATACTAACATCTTTGCATGAAATATCATTGCTAACATTAATTGATACTATTACAACCTTATCTTTGGGTTGACAAAATCAGACACTTGAGAGCAATAACATGAGAAGGTTAAAGAGCACAACACTTTACATAAACTGCTCTGAGAAAATGGTAATTGATTTATAAAATGAGTTACTGGAGATAGTTGTTAATTTATACATGCATCGCTTGCTATTGCACTGAAAATGAAAGAATATTGTAAGGTATTTATATTTTGTTCCCCAAAGCAACGACTAATTTAAATGTTAGTTTCTTTTAGTAAATTATAAATAAAACTTAATAAAAGAGTCAATAAATATATTTTAAACGATAATATATTACATTTAACACGCTTTTATAAAATAAATAATATTATAAATTCAATTTCATTAATGATTGTAATTTTTGTTTATCTTGACCCAATTAGCGAGTAAACTGTTGAGAATGATCCATTGTTTTTTGGAAATTTAAATCATTATCAGGAATAGTTTTAATAAAGACTATTTTTCGTAAAGGAGGAGTTCATTATATTAGCATAGATTATATTTTGGATATAATCGACAGGGTTTATTTTAAAAACGTAATTGGTGTTAAAATATTAAAGTGAGGCTAATATAAATAAACGGGACGAAAGGTGTTATATATTTTTATTTTTAAATAATTAATAATATTTGATGGTCAGCCGAAATTATATGTCCTTTGCAATAAACTGTTAAAAGTGTTAATAAATAAAAGTGTCGTTCTTTCACTATGTAATTACTATACATAAAAATACATATTTTTTGACTTAATAATATTGAATTACATAATGTATCTAATTCATTATAAAGCCATTAAAAGACTATATAAAACTTTACAACATAAAATATTTACTAAGATTTTATAGCTCATAAAAGGATTTTATATTAGTACAGCTTACCTCATAGGAATATGATATAGCACATATTTCTGTTACATCTACAGATTGCAGCACTAGTTTACAGATGCCAATATTTACCTATGACGATTATATGGCATATCTAATATTCTAACACTGGACATGATTTACTGTAAATACAAACCCAAGCAGTAATGAATTCACAGTATATGTTACGCTTTTTACTACAACATTAAAGTTATTATTATATGCAGCTATTATCAAAAAACTAAATAATACGTTTTTAATGAAATATGTTTTGTAAGTTGGGGACCATGAGTATGAATTTAAGTGGTTTGTTTGATTGTCAAATTTATTAGTTTTAAGTAAAAATAAAAATACAAAAACCAGCACATAGACCTAAATGTCTAGTAGAAGTGGTAATATGGACCACACTGAATACTGAGTTGTAAATCTTAAGAACCCACTCCAATAGAAGTTGTCTTTAGGTTCCGGAAACTGGGGCAGTGCTATCGACCACACAGTAATGTCTCACTGAGTCCGACCTAGATTAGAAAGCGTCAAATTTACTGTACACATTTCCTTTCATGTAGAACCTTATTTTTATGTATATTTCAGTTCGTGAGAACTGAGAGGTTGATTATATAGATATTATAATCACGACCGTTGTATTCAATTATGTACTTTTCAATTTATTTAATGCATTTAAAAGTAAGAAGAAACGCCTTGAATCAATTGTATCTGATTGAAACAATGCCATTGACCCAACGCTCACCCATAAAACCTATAGTGATATTGATTACCACAAGTTTTCGGTTGGTAGGTGTTAAAGTGTGAGTACCTACAAGTATGGGTGGGGGATGTAACATTCAAGATGGCCGAGAATCACATCTTAATGAAAGTACCTCTGTTTAACACTCATCCATACAGTGAGACTAACCCATCCACCCATCCATACTCGTGCAGTGGTAATGACACTCTCATTCCTATAGATTTACCCCCAATTCACCTATTTTGGTTGTGTCCTATACACCAACCAATACACGCTGGTTGTATTTGTCCACAAACCCATACAATTAAAGTCGTTTGTCCAACCCACCCACTTGTACACATGATGTCGTATTGGGTATCAACCATACATAAAATACACCTGTTTTATGTATGGTGGATCAATACAGCTACTCGTATGTGGGTGAGAGGGTAAGTATATGTAATGGTTAAGTGTAGCGGTTATAGTACTATATACGGTACTATTGACACTCCCACCCACCCATACACGAATAGGGTTAAAAACCCATACATCCTCACTTGTATATGGGTGTATTTTAAACCGGCACAATTCACGTTCTCCTCAGCTCTTTACTCCACACTTCTCTCGCACAAACTTAGGGACATGTACACTCCTTAACACAATGATTATACTGTTCAATGCAATCAACGCTGATGGTATTGGTTTTTTTTTATTTCTTATACCATCTTTCACATTCTTGTAATTGTATATTATGTCAGTTAATTTAGGTTGGAGGACAAAAAGTCTAAACCAAAAAATCCAACCCGGAAGGACCAAATCTATTAGGTCCAAAATTATTTTGAGAAAATCTATTATTTTCTCAAAATAATTTTGAGAATAAACTATTTTGAGAAAATAAAATATACGGTTTATTAAGCTTTTGAGAATAAACCGCGATCCACTTGGGTAGCAGCCGTGATCTACTCGGGTAGCATCCGTGATCCACTTGGGTAGCAGCCGTGATCTACTCGGGTAGCATCCGTGATCCACTTGGGTAGTAGCCGTGATCTACTCGGGTAGCATCCGTGATCTACTCGGGTAGCATCCGTGATCTACCTGGGTAGCAGCTGTGATCTACCGCAGGTTAGGTTAGGTTAGGTTAGGTTAGGTTAGGTTAGGTTAGTTGCTTACTTCAATAAGCACCATTTTGAAATAAAAATAAGTTCAAAATAAAAATAAGCTCAAAATAACAAGTATTGGACTTTTTGCTTAGACTTTTAGGTGTTGGCTGTTACAGCTTTTGGAATTTTTGTCTTGGGCTTTTCGGTTTAGACTTCTTGATTTGGACTTTATGTCGCACAATCGTTAATTTACTATTATTGTAATATTTTTGGATTGCTGATATTGTTCTCTTATTTAATATTCTTATTTTGTTGTTGTTACTGTTGTTTTCGATCATGGTTAAATTTTTAATTTTTATCTACAATTTGTTGTTAATGAGATTTGTTCTATTAATTTGTTTGTTTCTCACTATTTATTATATTTAAAAAAATTGAATTCTAAATTTGTATGACATATAATTTAGTATTTTATAATATTGTTTCGTTATTTCTAGTTGCTAATTTGTGTGAATATTTAATGTATGATTATATTTGACATGGAGGACTATGAACTATGTATATTTCTGCTGCATGTCTTTAGTAATGCATATTCTTCAATTAATGCTGCATTGTAATTGGGCTATTGACTAATGTTTAGTATTTTGTAATTGAATAATTAAATGAATGTAGTATTGGCCTACCTACTGCTTATCTTACCTTCATCCACTAGGCTTAAACATATCAGATACTGTACAATTGTTTGGCAGCTGGCATACCTGTGAGATCAAATAAATGGCAATGCAGCTACCAAAATCGTCGTTCAATTAGCATCACCCAGGGGACATGTTTTTTGTTACTCTATATTCTTCAAAACAGTCGTTAGTAGACATGTGCATTTTATAAATATAGAATATAAATATTAGGTATCAAACATATGTATATTTTATTATATTTTACCATAAAATAGGTGGTGATACATTACTTTATGTTAAATCTACCTATGTTAAATCAGACAAAATGCTGCATAGGAATAACGTACTTTTTATTGTTCACTTTTGTAACTCGGATTAAAATCTTACAATAAAGGTGAAAATCACAAGTAGCATTGAAATTATGTACCTTTGTGAACTATTGCTAATCTAACAAGACTTAGGCCTCTTACAAGCCTAGTGGTTAACACTTCTGCTTCATATGTATGGAGAGGCTCACGGGTTCTAATTCCGGGAGATCGAGTAAAAATTTACTTGATTGGTTTTGAGACTTGTCCCATAACAACGTCTACTTACGTAGACATTTCAGTTTGTTACAAGCACCATAGTTACTTACAAGCACGGTTGGGTCGGTGACATTGACAATACAGTTAATTACAAGCGCGTGGATACTACACTTAGTTACAAGCACTGTTAACTATAATGGCGTTAGTGCTGCCGAAGTGGACACTAGAGTTAGTTACAAGCACGGTTGGGCCGGTAACGTTGACAATATAGTTAATTACAAGCACGTGGATACTTCACTTAGTTACAAGCACTGTTAACTATAATGGCGTTAGTGCTGCCGAAGTGGACACTAGAGTTAGTTACAAGCACGGTTAGACCGGTGACGTTACAAGGTCGACGGACTGGTGATGTTTTATGGGTGGACGGGTGAGTCATACGTGTATGGGTGGATGGTTGGGTCGATACCACTGTACGTGTAGTATTGTTTGTCTAATATATCTGTGTGTAAAGCTGTAAAATATGTTGTACCTATACATTTTTTTAATATTTCTTCAGTTAATTCGGTACTCTGTCTGTGCCCAATAAGATATTGATTAAACTTTCTGCTATCTAACCAAGCTCTTATAGTTAGGTAGTTTTTTACTACGCATACTAAAGGGTATATAATATATATATATATATATATATATATATATATATATATATATATATATATATATATATACGCTTAGCGTATTATTAAATTTGAATATTAAGACTATTATGTTCAACACTTGCAAGAAAAACCTAACTACTGTACTTAGGCTATATAGGTGGGCGGTGGGTATAGGCTATATACGTGTATGAGTGGGTGGTTGGGTCAATACCACTGTACGTGTATGGTTAGGCGGGTGGGTCATTATCACTGTACGTGTATGGGTGGATGGGTGGGTCAATACCACTGTACGTGTATGAGTGGGTGGAAGGGTTAATGCTACTATACGCGTATTGGTGGGCGGATGAGTGAAAGCTACTGTACGCGTATGGGCGGGTTGGTGGGTCAATGCTACTATACGCGTATGGGCGGGTGGTTGGGTCAAAGCTACTGTACGCGTATGGGTGGGCGGATTGGTCAAAGCTACTATACGTGTATGGGCGGTCAGGTGGGTCAATGCTACTGTATGCGCATGATCAGTGGGTGGGTCAAAGCTACTATACACGTATGGGCGAGTTGGTGGGTCAAAGCTACTATACGCGTATGGGTGGGCAGGTGGGTCAAAGCTACTGTACGAGTATGGGCGGGTAAACACTACATATAACCTCCTGTTGGAGGATAATTTTTAAATGGCCGCACAACTGTACAATCATGTATATGTTCCTTCACGACATAATACATGTGAGTCCATAATAACTCACTAATGCCTTGGTTTAGCATATATGCAACTAATCTCTTGTTATAATACGATTTATAATGTTATTTTTCCTTATTACTCTTACATATCAATGAGGCCTGCTTATATTTAAATTCAAATTAATTATTTACGATGGAAGTGCAATGAGTAACGGCAGCGCACCCATCCACCCTTCGACATATATTACTGAAGATATTTCCCTATTCAGCCATTACCACACACAGCTAATGAAGGACTATATTGTGAGGTGGATGAATTACTTGCTATATACTGTAGTTGAATAAAACAAGATCAAAGCCTAAGGCCTTATACAGACGCGTCAAGGTTTGAATAATACATGCTTAGACCACAGAAGGAAATGACGCGAATTAATTAAGATAATTTCCAATTGACAAAAGGACAAATTTGATGTGAGTGTGTATTACGTTTGATTTGAAATTTAGTAACTGGAAAGTCTCATTATATAAACTGTCATACAAAGCTGTCAACTACAACTCTCACGTGAACTTTAAGGCTGTCGGATTGACGGAAATTTGGTATCACCTCCCAATGAGAATTACAGCTTTATCATATAACCGAAAGTTAGTTCTGAGCTCGTAATAACCATACTGTCACATTGTTTGGAGCAATTAGATAATTTGTTTAAATTTGTTATGTTCTGCAATAAATAGGGGATATGTAATTAGAATAGTTAAAAGGTTGATTCAAATGTAAATTGATTGTAAGCTATTTACAAACAGTAAGTTAAGTAATAAATTAAACCAATTTTTAGTATTTATAATTATGATTTTGCTGTCCATTCCAGATATGCCTTATACTTACACATGAGGACACCCCTGCACGGTTCGGGTGCCAACTCCGTAATTCGCTGCGCTCATAACACCTCGTATTATGAATATCGATTAAAAATAATAATTTTTAACTGTTTAACGTAAAATAACAATATTAAATATAATAATATCTAAAGCTTCAGGTAACGACCACGTCAATTTGTTATCACCGAACGTTTTGCCAATGCAGTGATGTGGCATCCTCAGTGGTATCTCTGAGACTCAGATGCCTTACTTGACGGGACCGTTACTGGAAGACTTAGTTATTAGTAAAGACACCAGCCGTTTAAGCCTACGAAATAAAATATTAAATATATTTGCAGCATCTCACTCACATTTCTTGAGTTGCTCCTATTTTATTATTATAAACACCCGATGCTATTACTTTGCCTATTTAAATTGTGTTAATTTCACTTATTTTTGTTTAACAGCTGAATATTAATTAAATAAATAAAATAACTGTATTAGATTAACTGCATGGAATTGAAACCTTCAAGTCAGTTGGGCGGAACCATACAAAATATGTGAATAAAAACATACTTACAACCTTCTCTGGTTTAACATTATGAAAGATCTAACCACCGCAATATAACAGACAACATTTTTTACATTCTAATAGCTGTTAAATCTTTTTGAAATTGAATATTATTATTATTTGCATTTGAACAGCTGTTACTTTTTTATAAATTCAAACTTTTCTCCTTGTTATTCTAATGGCCGAAAAATATACTTTGAGGACTTCCCATACTCTTCAAGATGAAAATATTAAAGAATTAAGAACTTATTGTACAATTACGTACATAGACAGATTTGCTGGACACCTTAACCGATTAAATTGGCCAAGAAATAATGGAGGAGTTTCGTTGACAAAAAACTGCTTCACATAATTGCAACATAGTTGCAACATAACTGCAACTATATATTTTATAGTTGGCGAATAAGGACAAGTCAACAGCCCTTGATTCGCTACGCGGTGGTTCTTTATGCTTGTTTCTCTTCCCTCCGTGGTTTGCTCTGTAAAAAATCATCAATCTAAAAACTCAGATAGCATCCTGCTATTTTCCTAGATATAAAAATCTTATAGTGTAGGAAACCATGTACATTTTCTTTAGGGGGATGCATAGTAGTGCAATCATGTAAGAGTTAGTGAAAATGACTTAAAAACAATTAATTATTCACAATGAAAACCAAATTAGACATGTTTTTTAATATGTCCAGGTTTTCATCAGCTATTTGAAATTAATTATGAAATTAATACCAAAGTTACTATGATGGACAAAAGGAAACGCTTCTTAAGGAATGTAAATTTAAAAAATACTTTCTTAGTGAGTCTCTATGATATGAAAGCTGACTTCCCTCCAAATGCCATTAAAATCTGTACAATGGTTTCGGAGATATTGAGATGAATTAGTAAGTACATCGTTTTGCATTGCGAATACTAAGATTAAACAATTGTACATTCTGTTATTATAACTTAGTAGGAAATGATGAAAATAATAAGTTTTTATAATCTTCATTCTGTAGAAACTAAAACATTTTAATGTAGTTCTCGCACCAAAAGTGATCCACTCAACATAAATGGTAAACTGTGAGAAATAAACACAGTGATTCATACAATACACATATTAAAACCACGATTAATTTAAAACTGTCAGAAATATAAAAAAAATTGGTTGTGCGTCGGACCACACGGTGGAAGTTATACTTCTTTGGCCATTCTCATACACCCACTCACGCACACAAACAGACAGGATATATAAATGAAATATAAGACATTTTTCAATAATTCAATATATTTATCTTCAATATATTATACGTGACTTCATTATTATATTATACACCTATATTATCATTATCAGTAATTTATTCGATTAAATTTCTTCGATTAACAATCGATTAATCGATAGTTCTTAAAAATTTTTTCTTACTTTTCAGCGTGACGCGGTTTCTTGACCAACATCCCATCCCAAAGTGTCTAACGGGCGCAAAGAAGTATAACTTCAAAATGTTTGGATTTAAATAGACATTTTTACACGTAATTGTATACAGAATATATATGGAAAAAGTGCTACTTGTAGTAAACTCTTAGAGTATCAATAGGATAAATGTGAAACTTACAAAATAAACATGTTTATTTATTTACAAAACCACTATTGATTCATTTACTAAAATCAACCCATATAGAACAATATTTTAGGGGCGATTTCTACCTCTTAGAAGTATTTTATCCAGATGAAAATAACTTACTTTTCCTAATTATTCTACAGCAAATATCTGTACGAACTTTTATCTTTGTGGAATTACGGGAAGTTGGAGAGTTAGTGATGAGTGAGTGAGGGCTTTCTCTTTAAAATATAGAAATATTGGTAGTCAGTAAAAGGTTTGTTCTATCAAAAGAAATATGGTAAACAAAATGATCAGCCAATAACTTTTTTAGTGGACTTATTTATTAAGTTTTACAAGGAGTAATATTCTGGGTATTTAGTTATATATAGTTTACAAGCAGGACGCATCAATTTGATGAAAGGACTCTTAGTATTGATTATGTTTCAAAATTATTATACTCTTTTTTCTTCTCTAAAATAAAATATTTAACTGTACTTGGTTTAAGACAATGCCTTTTTATCCCATATAATATTAAATAGAATCAATTTCATGATCGTAAATTTGCCAAGTTTCAGTAAATATCATAAATTGTATTATTTATAAACATAAAATGAATCTCATATTACGCAGAAAAGAATCGTTCAATGTTCTTGCTACTAACCAATTTCCATATGTCGTTTGTAAAATGTATGACTTTTATAATAAAGCTTAACCTCATTAAGCACAAGCAGACCCTTAAGAAATTTCTAACCTTTCACAGATACATAAAAATGTACGAGTAATTTTCATTACCAAATAAACAGGTCAGCATTACGAAAAATTGAACATCTCATAGCTGAAGTAGGAGACATTTCATTCCAGCCTTAATCTATTAAAATAATTATTTTCACCGTGGCTTGTTCTACGCTTTGAAATTTCTTCCAGACACCGGAACCATTCAATCAAATATCCCTTCTATCTCACTAACAACGTTTGTGCAATGTAGCTGATTGAAGTGCGGTATGCCATAAAATATAATGTGATCTAAAATTTATTGAAAATATATTTTTAGTGTAATAGCAAGCCTCGGCTTCTCATTTTTGTCATATAATCTAATTACACGACACTATTTCCTGTACATTTGTATCATTAAAATAAAAAAACCTGATGGTGGTGCTACCCCCAACTGGACTAAAGGTCGACACTTCACTAGTTAAATAAAATTTTCGCACAGTTCTGCAGGCGCATGTGAATACGTGAGTAAAGCTAACAAAATGTAACACAATTTTTCCATAGTGATTTTTAAATGAATTTACAATGATTATTTGGAAACTGAGTTGTAAATTTGAATGCATTAACTATTTCTAAGTTGTGAATATTTAATTTAAAACATATTTTAAACAGATTTATTTTTATATTTAAAGAAATTCTGTGATAAAAAAAAACATTCCTGGTAGTTAAGGAAAAAATCATATTGGATCCATTAAAGTCATATAATATCATATACTAAATACTCCAATATAAAATTTGTAAATTTTCCGTTTGCTTAATGTAAATATGATTTTGAATATATTTCATTTTGGGAGAATGGCATGTGTTGGGCTTAGCAGGAATATGGCACCTGTGTGACAACTGAACTGTACATTATGGCCTGCAGTAACAATAGCATTAGTGTCCTGTGTACAGACAATACACATTGTTCCATTTACAACTGACACATTTAATCATCGTAATAATCTGCTTGAGGTACTAATGACTTGAATAACCTGTTCGTAGGTAACTGACGTGAAACATCAATTGAGACATCGTGTTGAAGGGGCCACCTGGTTGAGGTTGTACAGTTACATTTTCATGTCTAATGAAGCTATAAATTTATTACAACATGTTTTATAAGATTTTAAGTATCTAATATACACAATTAAGTGTCAGTTTGGTATTTAAGTGTGCAATATGTGTAAGTAAAAACCAAGGAACAGTTATTCAGGCTAAGACTGATACCACCAAGACACAATTGGTAAAGGTGGAGATTTTGTCCTTACTTTCATTTTCTGATAATATAGAGGTTAAAAATAAGCTATTGAAAAGTATTCTCGGTAGTTAGTGTGCATGGTAAAAGTGATTAGAATCCACAATTATGTTTTTCAAAAACCATATCGAGGCTAAGTTTTAGTAAGTTTTACGTAGTTTTGTCCCCTGGACAAGAAAACTTCAACGAACCGATTGGTTCAGGCCTGTTTTCAACATTTAAGGCTTTCCACTACATTTGCAAAAAAGAATTATCATATTTTTAATAATTTACCATACAGTAGCATATATGTTTACATTTGAAACTTAAAGTTTTAGTATGGAAAATTTTGGAAAAATTATAAATGTTGACCCTTTTACAATATAAAATATGCTACCCTCTACATATTGGCAAGTAACATAAAAAACCTCAAAATTTTACGAGCCTTAAAAATATACAATACACATAGGTTTTTTCTCAGTGGAATGGAATTATGTCCTTTATTTAAACTATAAGCTTAATTTTCTGCGTAATCATTTTAATACAATGCTTGAAAATAACGTAAAGTAAACATATTACATATTTAGAACATAAATGTTATATACACACAAATACTATTTACTAAATATTACTGAACGTAACTAATTGTAAACTTCAAACTTGCTCCTGAAGAGTTTTCTCAATCTGGCATCCATTTTGCCTCATGCAGGCACGTGCCCTTTTACGTATAACCCTAACAGTTATCTTTAATCAAAGTTTTTCTCTTACTTTGACATTAGCATCCATGATTTTGTTTAAACATTTCTGCTCATTATTCTCTGGAGATGAATATATCAGGGCTTTCATTAACCCTACGCCAAAATCCATAAGATTCATTCAGATTGGTAGGTCAGGCTACGACACCATCACAACCCACCCACTAATATCTTCATATGCTGTTATATTAGTTTTAATTAGACTGTCTTACTTTTATCAAACAGAAACAAATATTTGAAAAAATAGTGTCCAAGTCAAAATTCCTTTCTTTTCCGTGATAATTATGAAATCTACTTAGTTCAATCACTTAATTTCTACTTTTGAAACCACATTCACTTTTTGAGTTTATCGTCAAGACTCTCCATTTAAAACTGCTTAAACATCAGCGTTGGGTTATTCACCAAGGGAATTCAATACAAAAGAAGTTAAACGTTTGTACCCTTTATTCACTTCCTATTCATTAGTTTTTTTCATTTTATCTCTAAAATATTATTATGTTTTTTTTTTTTTTTATTAAGTGAAATGTTCTGGAATGAACTTCATATATATAAAGGTTCTGTTCACAAATCGTACAGAATTGGTGTATCTTAAGTCCAAACAATTATTTCATTGACTACTCTGTTAACATGACAGTGATGCTGGATGACACTGAGATCACAGAGGTCTACACAGCCGAATTCCTCGGAATACACCTTGATAAAGGGTTGACTTGGGATTGTCATGTGGACCACGTTTGCTCAAAACTTTCCTCGGGAATTTATGTTTTGAGAAAACTGTCAGGGTATTGCCCAACTCAGGTACTGATGACGGCATACTATGGACTGATTTACCCCCACCTCACCTACGGGCTGACGGTGTGGGGTGGCTGCTCAAGTGCAAACATTTCAAGAATTTTCGTTCTCCAAAAAAGAGCGGTGCGAACAATTGCAAAATTAAATCAAAGAGAGTCGTGCAAGCCAGCTTTCAAAAACTTGAAGCTGTTGACATTGCCCTGCCTCTACATTCTGGAAACATGTCTTTTTTTCAAATCAAAATCTGAAAGCGTAAAAGGTAGCGATGTACACTCTTATGCTACTAGAGGCAGGGATGACTACCGTACTGCAAGGCACAGGACGGTAGCTTATGAACGTTTGCCCTCGCAGGCAGGAATTCACTTTGTCAACAAGCTTCCAAATGAAATTAAGTATACCCATACGCTCAAAGCGTTTAAAAATCGTCTGAAAACCAAGTTGATTGCAGAAGGATTCTATACCTCAGACGAGTTTATGGCACACACCTGGGAGACCTAGAAAAAATTAAACTGAGTATTCTAGCTGAGGGGGATATTTTTTCGTATGAATGTGTGAGAAAGTGTGTCTGATTTGTATGTCTGAATGGCGAAAAATATGTTTATGAATGGAACAAATTGTAGATATAGGGACGAATGCAATAAATTTCATGTAATGTTTCATGCAATAAATTATATTTATTTATTTTATTTTTTATTTATTTATGAAACTGGTTTTCAATAGTTGTTACTCGACTTTGTTAAATAATAAGGAATATGTGTGCACGTGCGTTCACTAGCACAACCATAACGTGTACAATACGGGGGGATACATGTTGACATGTGTTCACTAGCACAAATATAACTTGGGCTGAGTGTGCAAGTCTGCACGTTCACTAGCTCAACCATAAAATATATAATATGGGCTACAAGTTGGCTTGTGTTCACTAGCACAACCATAAAGCGTATAATATGTTATGTATAGTAAGTATAATGTAATAATTATACGATGAATAAATATCGGCTGCGAGTGCATGCATGCATGTGTTCACTAGAACAATGACAACTTAATTTGTTGTCTTATTACAAGGAATTAGCTTTGAACAATAGTAATTCTGACGCAATATTCTCTTCAAAACGTGTTAGGCATAGTGCATTACATCGTAGGTTTATATCGTACTCCATATATAATAGTATTTACTCTGTTTGTAGGCTCTGAGGCATTTCTGAGCATCTTTGATTCTGGTTTCAGTTTTTACCATTAAGTTTTTGTAATTATATTTTGTTTTACTGTCAATAATTCACTGTTATTGGCAATGAGAGGATATATGTACAACTCATCATCACATAGACGAGTTACAGGTCTACCGATTAGGGGAACACCAGCATTCAAGTCCTAGCCTCAAAGTTGTATATGTAGGTATATTTTTAATCCTATTTTTTTTTTTTTTTTTTTTTTTAATTTTATGACAAGTATGTAATGGAAATAAAGTTAAAAAGACATACAATTCTAAACGAATGGGGATAAGTAAAGGCAATAACGTACTTAAATAAATACACGCACCTCATACTATTATTTTCTATTGTAAAGAAGAAATTTCAATAACAAAATATCAAGTCATATTATAGTTGTGAAGACATTCCTACAATTTGATTAATATACAGTACAGACATATAACTTAAATTGGCATGACATTAGGTTATTTTTTTTAAACAAGCCAAAAAAACATAAGTTGGTGTTTTTGTACAATAGAATCAATTTCTCAATTTTGTGTTGATTATCTTCCATATATAAATGGTAACTCTCCTTGTCCTTAGAAATATTATTATTTTCCAAAAAGGTTAAATTTTTGACCTCGGGTTTGCATTTTTGTATTTTATTAGGAAAGACCTTCAAAATGAGGTATTACTCGAGGTAAGCTTACATTTTCCAATTTTCAGACTTCCTACGTGGGCCATCTCATGGTTATGAAAAATGAGTGTAGTATGTCTAAATGCATGATATAGTGACATATACATAACGTCAATGCTCATTACATTCCTATTGATAGTTTGAAACATTATTAAATGTCCAAAAAACGAGCTCCCATCACGGGAGGAAGAGTATAGTACACGCTTCAATGATCATTATTTTTCTTCTGTTAATTTAAGCTAATTTATCAATGATATCCTAAAACTGTAACACAAAAAACTGAGAGCTAACTTGATATTGTCAGAAAGTGGAAGAGTTAGATGACTCAAGTATAGCAGATCATGTATGCATTTAAATTCACAAAAATTAAATAAGCGTTATGAGTCATACACGAATACAGAGAGAATATATTGGAGAACGTTTTGGATGACAACCTAAATAACTGGAAGAGATACAATATTAGAATAAGGAAGTCAGAAACCTATAATGAAAGGATAAAAGAAAGCCTTGTATTACTAAAAATTAAGTTGATAAGCAGTTCATTAATAATTGAGATAGGAGATACATTTTTAATTGTTTGCTAATAATGAATTAGAACAAATGATTCCAAGTTGTGGAATGGCTATTCTCAGTAATACATCATCGTGTTCCCGTTCTGAGGACTGTGCCTGGTGCTATCTCTGTTTCCGTAACATTACCATGAACTAGAGTGGACGGTACATGGAGTGGAATTGACAAATACAATCAGAGTCACATCATGCATGATAACCTCTGGCAGCTGTGGACGGACACGGTTGGCTACATCTGGGCTGTATACCATGCGACAGTAGGTAAAATTACTTAATGTTTTCATCATCATTATTTTCAAGTATAAAAAAATCTACAAATAGAATAATCCACTATCAATATAAAAACATACGATTTCAGTAAGTAATATTGACTTATTATGAAAAATTGATAATAAATTTATTATTAATTTTTTAATATTTAATTAACTATTGAGTTGTTTTAGTTGATTTATATGTTCAATACGTTACTTTTTTTATTTTTTTTTTATTTTTTTTATAAATGTATATGTAACTATTCTTTAGCATTATTTAGTTACCTTGTTACAAAAAACTTTTAAATTTAGTTTCATAATAGTGAAAGAAATTAAACAAGTTTTGTGTTTAGATTATTGTAGTAATATTTATTTTAATATTTTCATATTTTATATTATGATAGTGTAGGTCTGCAGAAAGTAAGTGTTCAGTAAAGGTGGATTACATTATAGTCGTGATTTAGCTTATGAGAGTTGTATGTGTTCTTTAAAGTGTGTTTTGGAAAGGTCTTCCAGTCCGTCCAATTATTGAAATAAGTAAGTTAAATATTATTAGCGTAATATGCATCTTTATATTCCTTAATAAATGTATGTTTTAAACAATGAGTAAAACTATTTTAATTTAATATTCATATTTTGTTTATGACAATTTTCTTTTCTACTTTATATCACCAGCAAGTACACAGAGTTCATCTGAAAATAGCCATAGTGCTTTTCGAGCAGTTCGTACATCATCTGGATCCTGGAATTCCAAGTAGCGGTGACCTATAGCTTATCCATTACATATTTTCAACAATAGTTAATATTCTTACATTGAGTTCATATTTATCATTTGTTTTAATATTCGTATACAGTAAATTGAAAAAAAATATATACGAGAACCAATATTTGTACATTTAATTTAAAAGTTAATATTTCGTCAAACGTAATTTTATCAATTCTAGTTATTTAATGATTACACACACACTTATGGTGAAGTCAATATAACAGATACTTTCCCATCAAATCATTAGACACTTATGGTGAATTCAATATAACAGATACTTTCCCATCAAATCATTAGACACTTATGGTGAACTTAATATAACAGATACTTTCCCATCAAATCATTAGACACTTATGGTGAAGTCAATATAACAGATACTTTCCCATCAAATCATTAGACACTTATGGTAAAGTCAATATAACAGATACTTTCCCATCAAATCATTAGACACTTATGGTGAAGTCAATATAACAGATACTTTCCCATCAAATCATTAGACACTTATGGTGAAGTCAATATAACAGATACTTTCCCATCAAATCATTAGACACTTATGGTGAAGTCAATATAACAGATACTTTCCCATCAAATCATTAGACACTTATGGTGACGTCAATATAACAGATACGTTCCCATCAAATCATTAGACACTTATGGTGACGTCAATATAACAGATACTTTCCCATCAAATCATTAGACACTTATGGTGAAGTCAATATAACAGATACTTTCCCATCAAATCATTAGACACTTATGGTGACGTCAATATAACAGATACTTTCCCATCAAATCATTAGACACTTATGGTGACGTCAATATAACAGATACTTTCCCATCAAATCATTAGACACTTATGGTGACGTCAATATAACAGATACTTTCCCATCAAATCATTAGACACTTTTGGTGGATGTCAATATCACAGATACTTTCCCATCAAATCATTAGACACTTTTGGTGGATGTCAATATCACAGATACTTTCCCATCAAATCATTAGAAATCTCTAGTGGAAGTCAATATCACAAATACTTTCCCATCAAATCATTAGACACTACTGGAGGAAGTCAATATCACAGATATTTTTCCATCAAATCATTAGAAACTTCTGGTAGAATTCACTATTACATATACTTTTCTATTAAATCATTAGACACTTCTGGTGAAGGCAATATCACAGATACTTACCCATCAAATCATTGGACACTTCTGGTGGAAGTCAGTATCAAAGATACTTTCCTATTACATCATTATAAACTTCTGATGGAAGTCAATATCATAGATACTTTCTCATAAAATCATTAGACACTTCTGGTGGAAGTTAATATCACAGATACTTTGCCATCAAATCATTAACACCTCTGGTGGAAGTCAATATCACACATACTTTCCCATTACATTATTAGACAATCCTGGTGGAAGTCAATATCACATATACTTTCTCATAAAATCATTAGACTCTTTTGGTGGAAATCAATATCACAGATACTTTCCCATCAAATCATTAGACACTTTTGGAGATAATGAAGATTGGCTTAGGTTAGTCAAATTAATGTAGAATATATAAAAAAAAAAACAAGAAATAAGGTAATAATGTTGTTAAAATCTGATACTATGTGGTTAATTAACAAATTATTACTTTATGAAGATTGAAATTATTTGTGATCGTTGACAACATCATAATTGTGTTGTGCTATAATGAGACTTATATTAACATTCAGTTAATTGTAAGAGCATGATTATGCTATATCATAACGTGGCTTGTATTTCAAAATTTCAAGTACTAAACAATAAGAATATGATAAAACAATAGGACTTGTGTTTAAATGTAGTCGATTGTGACAGCAGGATTATGGTGTGACATCATGAGGGCTGTGTTAAAATTTAGTAGATTATGACAGCAGGATTATGTTGTGACATTACGAGGTTCATGTTAAAATTTACTAGAATATCATAGCAGAATTATGGTGTGACATCATGAGACTTATGATAAAATTAAGTCGATTGTGACAGCAGGATTATGGGGTGACATCATGAGGGCTGTGTTAAAATTTAGTAGATTATGACAGCAGGATTATGTTGTGACATTACGAGGTTCATGTTAAAATTTACTAGAATATCATAGCAGAATTATGGTGTAACATCACGAGACTTATGATAAAATTTAGTAGACTGTGACAGCAGGATTATGGTGTGACATCACGAGGGTTGTGTTAAACTATAATAGACTGTGACAGCATGATTATGGTTTGACATCACGAGGCTCGTGTTAAAATATAACAGACTATGACAGCAGGATTATGGTGTGACATCATGAGGCTTGTGTTAAACTATAATAGACTGTGACAGCATGATTATGGTTTGACATCACGAGGCTCGTTTTAAAATATAATAGACTGTGACAGAAGGATTATGGTGTGACATCATGAGGCTTGTGTTAAAATTTACTAGTGTATGACAGCAGGGTTATGATGTTACATAAAGGGGCTTTTGTTGAAATTTAGTAGACTGTGACAGCAGGATTAAGGTGTGATATCATGAGGCTCGTATTAAAATGTAATAGACTGTGACAGCAGGATTATGGTGTGATATCACGATGCTTGTGTTAAAATGTAATATACTGTGACAGCAGAATTACGGTGTGACATCATAAGGGTTGTGTTAAAATTTAATAGCCTGTGATAGCAGGATTATGGTGTGACATCACGAGGTTTGTGTTAAAATTTAATACTGTGACAGCAGGGTGGTGTGACATAATGATTGTTGTGTTAAAATTTAATAGATGGTAACACCCTAATCCGCCTGTTATAATTGATAAAATTCAAACACCAGGCTCATGATCTCAAAAGATAATCGTTCACTTAACATTTCATAAGGATTGCATTACATCAAGATTATTGTGACCGCATGTTTATGGTGTGACTCCATGTGTTTCATGTTTAAATTTTGTCGATTGTTTAATAATCATATATGTACAGTATGATATTGAGAATTAAGTGTAATTTTAAGTTGCTGTAAGTTTAATATTTTATAACTATGTGCTGTTTATAGGCGATGGTTCTTTTTTTTAATAAAATACCGTTAAAATGCTGTGCTGTAACAAGAATGTTATTAATAACAGAATTGCTGAAATATTTTTAATAATAGTGTTTCAGTAAAACACTCTATATAATTTTACTTTTATGTCGGTCAAAATCCATTTTGTACATGATAGTTCCACAAATATATAAAACATATATATGCAGATTAATACAAAATATGGAGGCATACCCTCATATAATATACTCTCACTTTTACCAAAGATTCAACGTTAAATAAATTCGTAAACAAGTTAATTGAATAATAAACATGCAGATATTTAAATAAGACAATTTGTTTTGACAGTTATTTTGATTAATCGCTGTCCAAACATTCAATTATTAATTTTTAATTGATTCCCGGTACAACCGGCCTTAATATGTGTACAGAACGTGACGTCCCCGTGGAATTAGGAGTTAAAGAATAAAGTCAACAGTGATTAAACAGCTTAATTACTTAATCATCGCGTTATGTTACAGTGAGAACTTTTTAAAAGTAATCTGTGCTAGAGCAAATGTGAAATACTCATTTAAGGGTTGAAGTTTGTATTATTTATAATTAATAATGCGGATATGTGGTGGAAAGTAATAATTTTATTTCAGTGAGCTATTTCTAACTATGCATTTTGTTACCGTCGGCTATACACGATGCTTTCTAAAAATGTATGCTTTTAAATAATCAATTCAACATTCATTACATAGGTTGTAGAAATGTCCTTACGAGTGATATGTAATGGGGAACTGAATAGTAAATGTATGAACGATACATGTCGGCACTAGTAGCGTAGTGTTGTAACCCAGTTACTTGGGGACAGATTGTTGTGGGTATTGCACTCAGTAGTCTTAGTAATGGCACAGTGGCTACTCAACGGTTGCCATTGACGTAGACACTACTATAAGTCTAGGGTGTCCGTGTAGGCAGGTAGTCAGGATCCATACTCTGTGTAGGGAGGATAACTAAGTATCAGATTTGTCAATTAGCTGAGAATAAGATAGAAACTACTAGGTCGGTTACCATGAAAAGCTGTATGTATCTTATTTTCCCTCAATACAGCTATAGAAAAGAGAAAATTATTATGACTATTAATTAATGGCTCTTTCTAAAGTCCAGTCCACCATAGTTTGGAATACAGCTATAGCAAAGAGAAAATTATTATGACTATTATTCAATGGCTCTTTCTAAACTCCAGTCCACCACAGTTTGGAATACAGCTATAGTAAAGAGAAAATTATTATGACTATTAATCAATAGCTCTTTCTAAAGTCCAGTCCACCATAGTTTGGAATACAGCTATAGTAAAGAGAAAATTTTTATGACTATTAATCAATAGCTCTTTCTATACTCCAGTCCACCATAGTTTGGAATACAGCTATAGCAAAGAGAAAATTTTTATGACTATTAATCAATAGCTCTTTCTAAACTCCAGTCCACCATAGTTTGGAATACAGCTATAGCAAAGAGAAAATTTTTATGACTATTAATCAATAGCTCTTTCTAAACTCCAGTCCACCATAGTTTGGAATACAGCTATAGCAAAGAGAAAATTATTATGACTATTAATCAATGGCTCTTTCTAAACTCCAGTCCACCATAGTTTGGAATACACCTATAGCAAAGAGAAAATTATTATGACTATTAATTAATGGCTCTTTCTAAACTCCAGTCCACCATAGTTTTGAATACAGCTATAGCAAAGAGAAAATTATTATGACTATTAATCAATAGCTCTTTCTAAACTCCAGTCCACCATAGTTTGGAATACAGCTATAGTAAAGAGAAAATTAATATGACTATTAATCAATGGCTCTTTCTAAAGTCCACCATAGTTTGGAGTACAGCTATAGCAAAGAGAAAATTATTATTACTATTAATTAATGGCTCTTTCTAAACTCCAGTCCACCATAGTTTGGAATACAGCTATAGCAAAGAGAAAATTATTATGACTATTAATCAATGGCTCTTTCTAAACTCCAGTCCACCATAGTTTGGAATACAGCTATAGTAAAGAGAAAATTATCATGACTATTAATCAATGGCTCTTTCTAAAGTCCACCATAGTTTGGAATACAGCTATAGCAAAGAGAAAATTACTATGACTATTAATTAATGGCTCTTTCTAAACTCCAGTCCACCATAGTCTGGAATGCAGCTATAGTAAAGAGAAAATTATTATGACTATTAATTAATGGCTCTTTCTAAACTCCAGTCCACCATAGTTTGGAATACAGCTATAGTAAAGAGAAAATTATTATGACTATTAATTAATGGCTCTTTCTAAACTCCAGTCCAGCATAGTTTGGAAAACAGCTATAGTAAAGAGAAAATTATTATGACTATTAAATATTGGCTCTTTCTAAACTCCAGTCCACCATAGTTTGGAATACAGCTATAGTAAAGAGAAAATTATTATGACTGTTAATTAATGGCTCTTTCTAAACTCCAGTCCACCATAGTTTGGAGTACAGCTATAGCAACGAGAAAATTATTATTATTACTATTAATTAATGGCTCTTTCTAAACTCCAGTCCACCATAGTTTGGAATACAGCTATAGCAAAGAGAAAATTATTATGACTATTAATCAATGGCTCTTTCTAAACTCCAGTCCACCATAGTTTGGAATACAGCTATAGCAAAGAGAAAATTATTATGACTATTAATCAATGGCTCTTTCTAAAGTCCACCATAGTTTGGAATACAGCTATAGCAAAGAGAAAATTATTATGACTATTAATCAATGGCTCTTTCTAAAGTCCACCATAGTTTGGAATACAGCTATAGCAAAGAGAAAATTACTATGACTATTAATTAATGGCTCTTTCTAAACTCCAGTTCACCATAGTTTGGAATACAGCTATAGTAAAGAGAAAATTAATATGACTATTAATTAATGGCTCTTTCTAAACTCAAGTCCACCATAGTTTGGAATACAGCTATAGTAAAGAGAAAATTATTATGACTATTAATTAATGGCTCTTTCTAAACTCCAGTCCACCATAGTTTGGAATACAGCTATAGTAAAGAGAAAATTATTATGACTATTAATCAACGGCTCTTTCTAAACTCTAGTCCACCATAGTTTGGAATACAGCTATAGTAAAGAGAAAATTATTATGACTATTAATCAATGGCTCTTTCTAAAGTCCATTCCACCATCGATTGGAATACAGCTATAGCAAAGAGAAAATTATTATGACTATTAATCAATGGCTCTTTCTAAAGTCCAGTCCACCATAGTTTGGAATACAGCTATAGCAAAGAGAAAATTATTATGACTATTAATCAATGGCTCTTTCTAAAGTCCAGTCCACCATAGTTTGGAATACAGCTATAGCAAAGAGAAAATTATTATGACTATTAATCAATGGCTCTTTCTAAAATACAGTCCACCATAGTTTGGAATACAGCTATAGCAAAGAGAAATTATTATGACTATTAATCAACGGCTCTTTCTAAAGTCCAGTCCACCATAGTTTGGAATACAGCTATAGTAAAGAGAAAATTATTATGACTATTAATCAACGGCTCTTTCTAAAGTCCAGTCCACCATAGTTTGGAATACAGCTATAGCAAAGAGAAAATTATTATGACTATTAATCAATGGCTCTTTCTAAAGTCCAGTCCACCATAGTTTGGAATACAGCTATAGCAAAGAGAAAAATATTATGACTATTAATCAATTGCTCTTTCTAAAGTCCAGTCCACCATAGTTCGGAATACAGCTATAGTAAAGAGAAAATTATTATGACTATTAATTAATGGATCTTTCTAAAGTCCAGTCCACCACAGTTTGGATTCCAGCCATAGCAAAGAGAAAATTATTATGACTATTAATCAATGGCTCTTTCTAAAGTCCAGTCCACTATAGTTTGAAATACAGCTATAGCAAAGAGAAAATTATTATGACTATTAATCAACGGCTCTTTCTAAAGTCCAGTCCACCATAGTTTGGAATACAGCTATAGCAAAGAGAAAATTATTATGACTATTAATCAACGGCTCTTTCTAAAGTCCAGTCCACCATAGTTTGGAATACAGCTATAGCAAAGAGAAAATTATTATGACTATTAATCAATGGCTCTTTCTAAAGTCCAGTCCACCATAGTTTGGAATACAGCTATAGCAAAGAGAAAATTATTATGACTATTAATCAACGGCTCTTTCTAAAGTCCAGTCCACCATAGTTTGGAATACAGCTATAGCAAAGAGAAAATTATTATGACTATTAATCAATGGCTCTTTCTAAAGTCCAGTCCATCATAGATTGGAATATAGCTATAGCAAAGAAAAAATTATTATGACTATTAATCAATGGCTCTTTCTAAAGTCCATTCCACCATAGTTTGGAATACAGCTATAGCAAAGAGAAAATTATTATGACTATTAATCAATGGCTCTTTCTAAAGTCCAGTCCACCATAGTTTGGAATACAGCTATAGCAAAGAGAAAATTATTATGACTATTAATCAATGGCTCTTTTTAAAGTCCAGTCCACCATAGTTTGGAATACAGCTATAGCAAAGAGAAAAATATTGTGACTATTAATCAATGGCTCTTTCTAAAGTCCAGTCCACCATAGTTTGAAATTCAGCTATAGCAAAGAGAAAATCATTATGACTATAATCAATGGCTCTTTCTAAATTCCAGTCCACCATAGTTTGGAACTATATCACTACGGTGTCTTTGTTGGATTGTAAACTGTATACTGTTGTATAGTTATACAGGTTATGATACACTTAAATTGTGTACAGTAGTGATATAAAGACATCAAGAAGACCTAAAATACATTTCTTCCAAAGATATGGGTTTGAAAAAAATTAAAAGACTAAAATATTCAGGCTTTAAAACCTCGGCGATGTGTTAGAGACGGTCTAGAAACCCCTCATGAATTTAAATTAATAGGAGTGAGCGTCTCAACGTAAACAATCAAAAGTAAATTATATATAATCTTCAGAGCCTTTGTCCGTTTCGTACTCCGACGATCGTTCCTAATTACTGTAATGAAGATTATAGACACAAATGTAAGGATTTGGCGGTTGAATGATAGAGTAACACGTATAACTGCGGTCGTTTGTAAAATGTATTTGGAAATAGCGTTATGTCATATATTCATGATTAACATTTATTGTTTGAATAACTTTGTTTTCATCTTTAAATAATGATCGTTACATTACATTAAGAACATTACATATATGTTTAAATAATTTATCCTCATTTGGTAATATAAACGAATTTTCTGTAATTTTCATTTACAGTAAGTACTTCATTTACTTGTTTACTTTGAATATTAGTTAATAAACTGAATCAAGTCGTTTGCAAATTGATAACTAGAATATCCAATAAAGATTAAATAGGTTCTGTCCGCCGTAGGTAGTTTTTAAAAACCTCTCGCTTTGTAAAACAATCAACAGTAAAACCTAATTGTTTACAGAGTGCATAATTCTCTTGAGTCAGTCAGAACGGACACAGAATTATGATTGAAACTTTATTTAGGTTTTCAAACGTATTTTATTTTTATTTGTAAGCTATGAACGTTCTTAGCGATATACCTTATTATCTAATTCCAATAGAACATATTATCAACTTTCGCCTTTTTAATTTGTCTCATTCGAGCTACATAACTGTTCATATTATTTATTTATTACTAATGTATAAGAACTGTTAGGTCACGTTTCTTAATTACTTGCCTGTTTCATTAAGATTTATTTACACAAAGAATTTCAATATTTAGTATGCAACATTAAATTGCAGTAATGAATATTAGGGTGAATAAAATATAATGTGAATTAATAGGTAATTAAAGGATTCTTACATTTCAAGGCATACGCTACAGTCATGCACCACTTTGTCAAGGCATACGCTGCAGTCATGCACCACTTTGTCAAGGCATACGCTGCAGTCATGCACCACTTTGTCAAGGCATACGCTGCAGTCATGCACCACTTTGTCAAGGCATACGCTACAGTCATGCACCACTTTGTCAAGGCATACGCTGCAGTCATGCACCACTTTTCAAGGCATACACTGCAGTCATGCACCACTTTGTCAAGGCGTACGCTGCAGTCATGCACCACTTTGTCAAGGCATACGCTGCAGTCATGCACCACTTTGTCAAGGCATACGCTGCAGTCATGCACCACTTTGTCAAGGCATACGCTGCAGTCATGCACCACTTTGTCAAGGCATACGCTGCAGTCATGCACCACTTTGTCAAGGCATACGCTGCAGTCATGCACCACTTTGTCAAGGCATACGCTGCAGTCATGCACCACTTTGTCAAGGCATACGCTGCAGTCATGCACCACTTTGTCAAGGCATACGCTGCAGTCATGCACCACTTGTCAAGGCATACGCTGCAGTCATGCACCACTTGTCAAGGCATACGCTGCAGTCATGCACCACTTTGTCAAGGCATACGCTGCAGTCATGCACCACTTGTCAAGGCATACACTGCAGTCATGCACCACTTGTCAAGGCATACGCTGCAGTCATGCACCACTTGTCAAGGCATACGCTGCAGTCATGCACCACTTGTCAAGGCATACGCTGCAGTCATGCACCACTTGTCAAGGCATACGCTGCAGTCATGCACCACTTGTCAAGGCATACGCTGCAGTCATGCACCACTTGTCAAGGCATACGCTGCAGTCATGCACCACTTGTCAAGGCATACGCTGCAGTCATGCACCACTTGTCAAGGCATACGCTGCAGTCATGCACCACTTTGTCAAGGCATACGCTGCAGTCATGCACCACTTGTCAAGGCATACGCTGCAGTCATGCACCACTTGTCAAGGCATACACTGCAGTCATGCACCACTTGTCAAGGCATACGCTGCAGTCATGCACCACTTGTCAAGGCATACGCTGCAGTCATGCACCATTTGTCAAGGCATACACTGCAGTCATGCACCACTTGTCAAGGCATACGCTGCAGTCATGCACCACTTGTCAAGGCATACGCTGCAGTCATGCACCACTTGTCAAGGCATACGCTGCAGTCATGCACCACTTTGTCAAGGCATACGCTGCAGTCATGCACCACTTTGTCAAGGCATACGCTGCAGTCATGCACCACTTGTCAAGGCATACGCTGCAGTCATGCACAACTTGTCAAGGCATACGCTGCAGTCATGCACCAATTTGTCAAGGCATACGCTGCAGTCATGCACCACGTTGTCAAGACATACGCTACAGTCATGCACCACTTTGTCAAGGCATACGCTGCAGTCATGCACCACCTGTCAAGGCATACGCTGCAGTCATGCACCACTTGTCAAGGCATACACTGCAGTCATGCACCACCTGTCAAGGCATACGCTGCAGTCATGCACCACTTGTCAAGGCATACGCTGCAGTCATGCACCACTTTTCAAGGCATACACTGCAGTCATGCACCACTTGTCAAGGCATACGCTGCAGTCATGCACCACTTGTCAAGGCATACGCTGCAGTCATGCACCACTTGTCAAGGCATACGCTGCAGTCATGCACCACTTGTCAAGGCATACGCTGCAGTCATGCACCACTTGTCAAGACATGCACTGCAGTCATGCACCACTTGTCAAGGCATACGCTGCAGTCATGCACCACTTGTCAAGACATGTGCTGCAGTCATGCACGACTTTGTCAAGGCATACGCTGCAGTCATGCACCACTTTGTCAAGGCATACGCTGCAGTCATGCACCACTTTTCACGGCATACACTGCAGTCATGCACCACTTGTCAAGGCATACGCTGCAGTCATGCACCACTTTGTCAAATTTAGATTATCATGTATATATAGCTTTTTTTTTATTAGCATAGTACGTTTTGGTACAAATAAAGTGCAAGCGAACGTCACACAAGACAAAACTATTACAATATATGTACAAAATGCACAAATATATTACAATACAAGTACAAAATGCTCAAAACCATAATATTTGTACATATAAAACTTAACTCTTATATATATTTAGATGTTCATTGGAACTGTACAGTAGTTAAAAGACAACTAATGATATAAGCTTTCCATAATTGCAATATGTTTTATGTTATTTATTACCTCTGGTTTTACAGTTTGAATTAACTTACATTAGGTTTTTTATTAACAGAAACCGATCCCCTTCTTAACCTTACTCTGCCAATTTTTCATAGACTATTGATCCGTGCGGGGAACTTTTTCAGACAAAGTAAGGAGGTCAACCAGTACAGTAGAAGGTGAATATTACTAATAAATCGTCCAGTCAAGGTCGGATTCGAACCAGTGCTATACTTAACCCAAGCTCAAAGTCCTGCCGCCTCAGACGGCTCAGTCACTGGCTTGCCCAATGTTCAAGTTTGTACTCCAACTTGCAAGTAAGACTGCCACATTGAATAAATGGCTGGGGTTAATCCCTTGTTTGTCATTCAAAGCCTAGTTGATATGTTTAGGCTTATCCTTTCCTTCTATTTTGCCGAATATAAAATGTAATCGTGTAGATAAATCGAGTCAGACGTTTTTCAACAAACCTACTCTGAAAATGGTGAATTACAGTTGTCACTTTTTTCTCTCATCCTTACCACCAAGAAAATTAAAATTATTTTCTTGTCCTATTTTACACTTCTAAAACATAAATTAATAATAATACGCAATTAATAGTAATAATTTCTAGTAAATTATTTTGTTATAAAGAATACTATTCAATTAACATTTGAAGTTTTATGTAAATAAAAGTACTAATTCTGTTTAGTTTATTGGTACTTTATATCATAAATTATTACCATATATTGTTTGATCAGGTAAAATTTTTCTTGATTCGTAGATGTTGTTAACAATACCGACATAAAAGCCATATAAGTGTCCTACCATTATAAAACAAAGCACACAATATGTGCACCTGAGCTTTTAGGGGTATTCTACCGAAAACAAGCTTAGTGTCCGTAAAATTGTCAGCCTCGGGGACTTTGGGCTTCCTGTAGCATATTTTAGCTTTACAACAGAACCTGACGTTACTTTCTCTTAGCGTACTCATATCCCCTTACTTAAGTCTACAAATTACATTATATTTGTGATTGTTGGAGTAATTGTATATTAACATCACTAACAAATATAGAATATATCTACGTGTGGTTATTTTCTATTTTTGTCATCATGGGCTCATTACTTTATTAAATAGAACAAGCTTTGTCAACTTGGCTTTCAATTTAAGCTTACATTTAACTTCAAACAGTTATTTGACACTATTTTACAGTACTTAGTATGAATATGTTAGATATAAATAGAAGTAGAAGCATGGCTATATATTATTTAAGAATATAATTAAAACATTAGATCGACATAGAGCCTAGTCGATAGGTAAATAGTCCTTCAAGTAGTGGAGAAGAAAAACTACGTGTACGTACATAACTCATACTGAAGTAAATATTACCATCGTTTTTGGATAGCCTAGTCCCTAATTCATATAAAAAAAAAACATTGTTTTAGAGTGTTTATCCCTATGTAAAGGTATTTTACTGATATTCGGCAATCCTATAAACGTGTTTAGGGTAGTTCAATTTTAGAATACTATTGCTGTAAATTAAATCTAAAAGGATTTATATTGCGTTTAATTATTATAAAATTAAAACAAACAATAATGTCTGGATTTAAATGAAATAATATGTCAAATACTACAGAGATTATCGATGTTTAATACTACAATTGTTATTTAGTCAAGTGTCAATTATCGGCAAGTTTTATGACGTCAAAACTCCAGATTATTTTAAGCAATGATAACAAACCACAGAAATTGCTGTTTAAGCTCATCCATTTCCATTGTCATACGATTTGTAAATAAAAATTACAATAGGGGTAGGCCTAGTACTGAATCTTACCTATTAAATGTTTTTCTTAGAGAAATGTTTATTATTTTTTCATATTTTCATTTCACCCTTTTACATTGATATTTCAAACAAATTTAAATAAAAAATTGAGTATTAAAAGCACTATGAGCACTTAAGTTTTATTTAGAACACAACCTGCTCAATATCTTCTAATTTATTCGAATAACATCAACTACGCATTTCATTTATAACTGTCATAAACCTTTTCTTCGCAGAGTCAAGTAATGTTGCTAAAAAGGTTTATTGGCTTTTACAGGGCCACTTTAGACTAATATATTTATAAATTCGTGTTTATTTACCTCATTAAGATTACTTTTTTACATTGAACCCCAGTTTAGCTCGAGTTCAACAAAAGATGACAGACATCTGTCCAACACAGTGATACCACTGTTTTATCTTGTCTAATGTTCTATTTTTAGACTAAGTTGACATTACCTTGAGGTCAAGGTTGTTTACAGTAATAAATATTCACGTGATAGACAACCAGCATTGTTAGTTAGTATTCTACTAACCCATTACGTTTTGGCCATCCATATTTTGTGTTAGGAACCTGATATAAAAAATGGATTCGTTTATTTAAAATAAGTAAATAAATTATGTATATTACAAAATATTGTATGATGATCCTAAGAATTGATTTAGCTTACTACTAAAATCAGAAATTGTTTCATACAAACACAAGGTAAAAAAATAATAAGATTATGCATTTCTAAATACTATGTTTGCACTTTTATTTAATTTAAATTAAGAGACATTGTTTTTGTGGATGTTTGGCAATGCAGGGATACGTGAATGAATTTTTGACAGTTGTTTGGTGGTCATTTAGTCATTAATGACATTTCAATCATGAAGCAATATAAATAATGCAATGACTTGAATAAACCATCACAGCAGTGCAACGCTCAGCCAAGCAAATAACAGTATCGATGTACAATTTGTCTTGGTAGAGTTTGGTAATATTGGGCATTTCACAGAGATGATTCATTTATTCGTTTGTTTCCAAAAACAAGGACAATTTCCCAGAAAATAAAAGGAGTTTCTGTTAAATTAAGTGGTTTTTGTGAGTTTTCAAGTGGTATAGTATACTAATATCGATAAATGAATGGGACAAAAATTAACTTTATTGAAATGAACGTGCATAAATTTATTTGTTAGTAAACGTGGAAGACGTTGTATACAAATATAACGTGTAGATTATAACTAAAATTTGCAGTAAAGTAAACTATTTAAATTATATTTTCATCTTT